>SMLS01073721.1:0-20136 GCA_004785975.1 Popillia japonica
AATAGATAGAAGAATTAACGTAAAATTTAACTAAAAATATGGTGAATGATATGATTTTAGATGCATACTGTTGCCGATACCGGCATATGTAAATGGTAAACACGCTGCAACATAGCAACCGAAAGGAAGCATAGCGTTTATGACAAGTAGCTAAGGATAGTAAGAGAGGCATAATTGTTACTACATCCCATACTGCATACGGAGGTTGAGACGACCTATAGAGCATGGAAAAGTGGAAAATGGATAATTGGACTGCTAAAGAGTATAGTTTGCGCAACAATTAGTGTATGTTTCGCACTTGACAATTCAAAAATTCTGTGTAATTTAAAATCGACCTTAACGTAGGTTTACCTCCATTAACTTATTTGATAATTACAACTATTATATAATTATTTATATGTTGCAATCATGTTGTAGATAATAATTTTTGTATTGTCTTATCAATCAATACAGTTCGATTTTAATATGTTTACAATTTCATGAATATATATTTAAAATACAAATTATAAAAAGGTCAGGAAACAATCGGAACTAACTATTTACGCAAAAATCAATTCTACATCATTTTGCTGTAACACTCCCTATACCTATCTCCAATAGTTTTCTTTCTATTCCCATTTTATTTAGTAATGCTTCGAAATGGCGGAATATTTTATGTAGTAAGCTATGACTTTGACATTACAATAGATTATTGTTTTCAGGAAACATTATTGCTTGACTGTTACATATTTTGTGTTAGATAAGTATACATTATGATGTAATTTATAAACAACATAATGGAAAATATTGCAGTTTACTCAAATCAGAATATTTTAAATTTATTTTATAGAAGGAGAATACCAAAGAATTGTGGGAAGACTATTTTATTATTTAATATTCATCTTACAAATTTTGTGTAAATATAATTACTGTTAAGTGTTGTATCTATGTATGTATGTATTTAAATATATGTATTAATATTGAGTTTAACAACTTGAAGATTAATACCTGTATCACTGCCACTACTACTCACTATCACTGTATTTTTAAGCACCTGTAAACGTTTTACTACATGTTGGTGTAATAGTGTCACTATTACACCATTATTTATTGGATAATTTGTTATATAGTTTGTAGAATTTATGTATGACCTGAAACATTTGTTTCCAATAAACCATTATTATTATTATTATTATTATTTGGCAGTCTTAAAATGCGAAACCTCTGGCATTTCTGATTTTGCTTGATCGAAGACTAGTAGGTACCTAAGGAAAAAGTAATTCAAATAATCGGAATTTCTTTACATCTCATATCGGTAAAAAAAAAGATTATTTCGTCTGTTTGTTATTCCCTCACTACTGAATTTTGATTCCTCATTCCAAATTATTTCAGACAAAAAAAAATATATTCTTGAAGTCTAACAAAAATTGTCCCACACAATTCATTTCTTTTCACTTCATCTTCCTCCCTGAAAGATTGTAGTAGAATCTCCTAATAAGGATTCATCTATTTCTGTTTCAGATTCTTGTGGACAGATGATTTTGAAACGCCCAAATCTTCAAAAGCAGCATAAATTTAAAACACATATTCTGATTTGAGTAAATTCCAATATTTTCTTTTATTTTGTTTATTAATTACACAATAATGTATATGTACTTATGTGCCACAAAATATGTAACGGTTAACGATTACAACAATAATGTTTCCTGAGAACAATAATTTATGCTAAAGTCTAACCTTACTAGATAAAATATTATTCCGCTATTTGGAGGCATGATAAATAAAATGGGAATAGAAAGCAAACTATTGGAGATAAGTATAGGGAGTGTTACAGCAAATAGACTTACAATGGAATTTTGCATCGAACAGTGTTAAAATATACAGGCTGTTCCATTTAAAACAATTGAGTTTTACTACTTTAAAAATCGTTTGATATAGTATAAATTTTTGAACTCCCTGTAATCATACAACACATATATACATATATATCATATATACATACATATATATCAATAAAGGAAAATGTTACTACGTTTTTATGTAACAATGTTAGTATTTGGGAGTTTTAAAATATCAAACCTCTGGTACTTACAGTAAGTAAGAATTATTCAGATAAATATAACGGGGTAAATGTCAATTTTTTTATAAAAATCGTAATATCTTAGAAATAGTTGAAGATAAGTATAGGAACCCCTAGTTATAATCGTCACAGAATTTGATGCTGAATTCAAAAACGTAATAATATATAGGGTGTTCCGTTTAAAATCACAAAGTTCGTGAGTGCAAGGAAGTTGAGAATATTTTAGAAAGAAAGAAGTACCAAATTATTGCGAACCCAGAATTTTCAAAACTGAAGTGTTTCGTTAAGTCCGAAAACTTCGAACTAGCCAGTTCCATGGGAAACTCTGTATATGTAGATATAAATAAACCTACATCATTTAGGTAGAATGAGTTTAAATTATATGTATATGTAATGATTTTAGTAAGGACTATTATTGATAATGTTATTGACTTGAGTAGTATATTTAGCGTGAAGTATAGACTAAGTAAAGAAGAATTGACAGATATAGTGTGTAGATTAGATGAAGTCTAAAAAACATTCGTTATTGGCAAGTAACGTTGTGTTCATTCGTATGGATAAATTTTATCATAGTGTTACGAATAACGCCATCGTGTGGCCGAGCACTTTAAATGGATTATGCAGTGTACTGTAGTTTATCTGGATGGTTCGCGTGTATTCTGGAGACATTCCAGAGAGGGAGTTCTGGAACGATCTAGTTTACGCTTGTTTTGGTTCCACACTCGAACCAATTCAGAATCGTTCTAAACGTGCGACCAAATGAAGCTTATGTTAAATATTACCCATACAGATTTTCTATGCTTATGATGGTCTACTATTAGAACTGGTTCTGACCCGTTAAGAATTCGAAACCAAAACAACCCTTTTAATGTAGTGAATTCTAGAAGTTATATTTTAAGTATATCTATAAGGGTGATAATCTGGTAAAATAAATAGTTTTAGTTAGTGTTCTTCGTTATCAAGTAATTGTTCAAGTGTTAAATTAGTTTAAATAAATACTTCTGTGAAAATATTATCGCCTGACGATTATTTAAGAAACCCCAAAACATAACAATATACTGAACAAAATAAAAATTTCCACCATTCCCTACGTTATGTGTAATGTGTAAGTGAGGCTGTGTGAATTTTAAGATTTCTAAGTGAAACATTAAAGTTTGATCTTTTTCATCACGTGGTTTATTTTCAACAAACAACTTGCTCCTTTAAATGGAAATCTTCAGCGATTCAGTTTATAGTAGAGCTAGGCTGCACTTCGTCTTTGACGTCAAAATGTCATGTATATTGTTTTATATAATGCGTCATTAATGTTTACATTCCAAGATGCACAATAAAACTTTAAATTAAACAGAGTTTTCCAATAAATTTGAACTCATTTTTCCCAAGCTTGTGATGGTGGTAGAAATATGTTTCAGACACCAACTGCGCCAAGTTATTAGGTACTGCAGCGAAATCTTTACCTTCTGCTATCATACACAAAGAAACAAAAAATAATTACCACTTTTATTGTCACAATAGATCTTTTAATCTGCTGTTGCCACCTAAGTTCTATATAACAACCAAATCAGTAATTTCCGTTGCTCACGTGCCCATTACCTGTTTGCTACTTTTACTATTACGCCTACGAGGATTATATTAGGCTGAAGTTGCTGGAACATGCTTGCTAGTATAATAGATCCTAAAACATTTTAATTTAATCTGCAAAATACAATTCAACGTCCACATGCATTGAGCAGTGTCGAAAAAATGTAATATGTAGCTGTAATGCACTCACAAAGAAAGTTTAGTAAACAACCTACCTGATATGTTTAGATTGCTATAAAATATGCACCATCCAGATGAACTCCTAACGCATAACACTAATTCACTATCACCCACAGGACACCAAACACTTTCATAAATACCGAAAAGACGATAATAGAACTTCATTTTTATTATCGTGTTGGTAATGACAGTATTGTTGTCGAAATGCCTCGGCATTTATAAAAGTGTTTGGTGTCCTGTGGGTGATAGTGAATTAGTGTTCTACTTCGGCATCAAGAAATTCAGTGAATATTTGTCCTATATGGCCTAAATTTACATGTAAGGTTACATCGATTCCAAAACTGACGAAACATTCTTTGTCTGATTATTTCACGTACTTACCGTAATTATATCTTTTTAAGTTGTCTTTCTTTATTTACACGTTTCCTATACTTACATACAAACAGTTTTCGGGAAGTAAGCCACACTTCTGTAGAGTTATATGTACATATATTAAATCTGGGAATTGAAACAAACATATGTTACCTACCCTTGTACACTTTTAGCAAACAGGCGAATTGATGTTTTCATAAAATTTGTGGTGCATTTTGGATTATCAACACCATTTGTACATTACATGGATACCTACATATAATATTCTAATTGCTGGGTAAGGTGGGATATACATATAGCACATGATACGAGAGTAGCTCTAAATTTAGCTAACTTCTTGCATTTTGGCGCTACTGTAACCAGACCAAGAACGTTCGTTTTTTAGTAATATGTAAATGTGAGTCTCATGCGTTGTTTTTGATTGTATTCGAATCAAAAAAAGGAAAGAGACAAAGTATAATTTTCTCTTTAAAATCCCATTCATGCTTTGTCTATTGCTTTGACGAGATTCTCATCATTCCTAAGTTTATACATATATAATATAGTATTTAAACGTAAGTACCTACATATATTTCGTACTGTCAAATCTTGCCGCGCGTAATGTACTTAAAATTAATAGAATTCGAGAACTATAACAATTAAAAAAGTATTATCCGGAATTTTACTGTATAAAATTTTTTGCTCTATAAAAACGTTGAATGTTGTTTCGTTAACGCTCAGTTGGCAAAAAAGTACAATTCTGCCTTTTTCCGTAATTCTCTTTTATCGCGTACAACACTTTAGTGGGTCAATTAAAAATATGACACTAAAAGTATACTTATACATATAAAACTAGAAGATTATCCCTGTAAACTTTTATTATAATTACTATGGCATTCATTCTACAAGAACATGACAAGTCATGTTCTTCGTTTCTGTCCACGTTTTGCCTTTACTTCCCGGTATTTCTGTTATTACATCATTCCATGTCGTCCTTGGCCTTCCTCGTCTTTCATACTTCATTATTCTTGCTTCGTATATTCTTCTTGTCTGTCTTGCTTATTCCATTCTATTGAAATATCCCCCACCATCCTAACTGTCTTTGCTCAATATCTTCTAGCACTGACTATGTACTTTTTTAAATCTTTTCGTATTCCTGGATTTCTTATTGTGTCCATCTTTGAAACTCCTCAAACTTTTTCATTTCTTTTGTCTTCTCTCTAATATCCAGGATTCATAGCCATATGCTAATATCGGTCGGTATATTACCTTATATACCTACTTTTAGTGTTGTTTCACGGGACTCTTTTCTTGTTAAAGAAATTATTCCTCGACCAATGGTACAGCTTCATTGTTTTTTCTATTTTTTGATTAATGTCAGCGTCCTGGGTCCCTTTTCCATCAATTCTTACTCCTAAGTATTGGAATGTTCACACTTGTTCTACTTCGATTTTCGTATTTACCAATTCATCCCCCATTACCATTACTTTGGTTTTGCTTTCATTCATTATCATTCCACTGTCTTTTAGTGCCAAATTCCATGTTACTAGATTAGGTTTTCGGCTATAATTACTTGCAACGTTTGCAAATGTTCCTTCTGAAAATTCGACTACATTTAAGGTAATGTGTCCAACTCTAACCTTTTTACTTTTAGTACACTTTTTGTTAATGTGGTCTATGTAAATAAAGAACTGCATTGGCCTCAGACTTCCTCCTTGGCGGAGTCTCTGCTTTGAATAACTTTAATTTGTTAGCTATTACAGGATTAGTATTGTTGTTATGTTTTCTGTATTAATCGCCTTATTTTACCATTGGCAGTTCTAAATATGTAGGTATATTCCATAATCTTTGTATTGGTACTTAATCGAATGCTTTTATAAATCCTAAGAATACTTTCTAGAGGCTTTTTGTATTATTTGTTTCACGGTGAATATTTGGTCTTGTGTAGGTACTTCCTCCGTTTCTAAACCCACTTTGTGGCTCATGTAACGTATTTTCGAGTTTTGATATTAATCTTCTATCTGTTATTTGCACGAGATTCTTCATTGCAATACTTACAAGGGATATTCTTCTGAAATTATTGCATTCTTTCTTATTTCCTTTATTCTTGTATATTGGCATTATCAATGACTTCATCCAATCGGTTGCTATTTCATCTTCTCTCCATATTCTATTTATTTTCAAAATTAATTCGCTGTAACATATGTATGTACCTACTTATATTTAATCATTTCTGCCGTAATTTTGTCTCAACCTTGCGTTTTTCAAGTATTGATAATAGTTGTAATTGATACTAAAACCTATTTTTGTATAAGAAAAGTACCCAACACTCTAGAGACAATTAGATCAATTCGAATTATGAAAGTTTTGTGAAAACTAGTCTTATATTCGCTCGATGTGTTATAGCAATGTAATCCATTTGTATATTCGTTATTGCTTTTCCTGAAAACGCGAACAGTAGGTGGTCGAAGTGAATAGTTTACAGATCAATCAGTATAGAGGTTGGGTCAAACATTACGACGATTCATTCGATTGTTTCCTAGAATTGTGACGTACATGATATTCAATCACTGGCATCATTATTAATCAGTTCTACTATCATTTTCTATCAGATTGTTTGAATTATAAAAACTTATGATTCATTGTACATTATTACATTTTGCTTTCATATTCATAAAACAGGAATTGTTCTAGCAAATGTATGTCCATATGTAATTGCTGATAATGAGTACCTAGTGAAAAAACAGTAAGGTGCACTGCTACGGACAATTGACATATTACTAGATTGATAATAAACGATCCAGTTAATTGTATCTGTCAAATATGTAATCACATATCCAGCAACAGCGATATTCTCTTCTTCAGATAGTTTGTAAACTAACCAAGAACACTAGGTCTTTTATGTACATTCTTGGCAATCCGTACTTTAATGATGTATTCTAACTAATTAACACACTGGTAGCTGGTTGCTTCATCAAATTTTCAAAATACGAAAATAAATTGAAGTTCAATTATTTACTAAAATAACTAGTAATTTGGTACGTGGTCATAAAAATTTAAAGATCAAATTGTTACTGTGATATTGCTTTTAGGCGTCTTGAGGTTAGCGCAGTTACCAAAATTTTCTACTTGTAAGTGACGTGTTGTTGATTTAAAACTCTGTTCGGAATGTAATTATAAAGTTAATTATGGCGATATAAATATCAAGCATAGAGGAACTAATATTCCACTTTGCGGAATGTGGAGATCGACAAGCGTTGGTGGCTTAGGCTAATGAATCTTGAATAAGTCGTCAACTATGTAGGGGGTGCAATCATCAGTCGGGGAGCGCGCGTGGAGCGCGATTTTCCATAGATTGATTGTGAATGGTAAGTGGACAGCGGTTTCTTTAGACGGGAAAAGTAATAGAGCTACCTACGTACGAATGTGTATGTCACGTACACTCACTAACTACATATTTATAGTCTGCGACATCTATATTGAAGCCTGATGTCATTAGAATTATTTTCAAACAACGCTAACTTTTTTGCATGAATCCAGACTAACTAGTTATACAAGATTTTCCTTGTCGTCATTCAGACACATGAAAAATAGAAATTGTATAGTATGCTAGGTAAACTGTAAACTGCATGAATAATATTTTATATATTGTGGGCTTAACCAGCTCCTACTAGTAGAAAACAGAAACACAAATTGGTAGTGAATATTCTGTTAAATGTGACCAGTTTGTACACGTTACTTTAGTAACTATATAGAAATAACTTTGTATTCCTAGGTATATAATATGACATGCATCTCCACTTCACATTGCTACAGTGACATTTAACAGTTATTCGATGAACACCAAAGAAAGAGTTACGAGAAGGATGTGAATAGTTTACTTAATGGAAAGTGGGGGCTTATGGCTGACACCCTTGTATTTCCTTGTTCAACATAAACTATAAATAACAAAAAAAACACAAAACGTTTATTTCTAGAAAGGCAAGTATGTATATATTTAAAATGAAGTAGATAATTGTTAGATATACCGTACATAAAAAGACATTCTATTTTTAAATCATTAGATATGTTTTTCAGATAAGTACACTACACTTTAAGATTAATCTCGAAGACACACCACTAATTACATAATTGTTGGAGGTGGTTCTATACTTTTTCGTTAAACTGAAAACTGTAGTCTAGTCCTTACATTAAACAATTGACTACGTTATAAAGAACGTTTAATTTTCTAATTGCAATTATTGAATATTGAAGTATTCGTCGATTGCTAAATTTTAGTTTCATACTGCCAATATACACATATTTGCAGACGTATGAGACGATGAAAGAGAAAGTATGCATTGACAATTTTCATAAAGCTAGGTTTAGAGTAAAACCAATATAGAAGAGAGTGATGAAGAATACAGATTTAAATTATTAAAAGATTCAGTACGTCAGCTAATACCGTATATTAACTATATCATTCGAAATCCAACAAATAAGTAAACATTTCTCATACTAGTAATAAATATGATCCTAGACATCAATGAAATATTTGCAATATGGTGGCTAGTTGGCCAGGTACTATGGATTACACTGGCCCAGTAATATACTATTAATTCAAGAGAGTACAAGATTTTGAAAAATGGTATATCTGGATGTGGCGGGGTTTAAACGATTGAAACGATTAAAAACTATATTTTTATAATATCAAAACTAAAGTAAAAAATATAAGGTATTCTAAGCAAATATTACATGGTATGAAATTCGTACAGTCATTTAAATCTTCACACATGCTTAGTTTATCGGTTTCAGACTTCAACTCTTTAATTTTTTATTAATGTGTTGCCTTCGATTGTGGTATTTTCAATTTATATTCGTCTTAGCAATGTTTCATGTCTAACTGAACGCTTTTCTTCTGTGGAACGATTTTAGGTTTGCTTACGGAAAGTATATGAATTTTTATTATGCGTCTATTATTAATTCGATTTATCTCCTTTTTCTAATTGTTCCACTTGATGTCAGGGTGTCCAATTTGTCCAGCCTATTAACAAAAAAATTGAGAACATTATCTCATTAACATGTGGAATATATTATTTGATTCAATTGCTTATATTGTTCAGTAATTTTAATCAATATTATATTATCGACCCAAAGTATTTTATACCCATGATTGTTATACATATGTACATACATATTTCAATGTCATGTAACCTTTTTTTGTTTGTTGTTTTATTTTTCATGTTTATGCTGCTATTCAGAAAAAATGTATAACGAACCATTACATCGGTCATAATTTTTACAGATCTTATGTTCCCAATGAGTTTTGTATTGTATTATCCTCCGTTATATGTACTTGTTATTAGAGTTTGTGAATACGGGCATTACTCTCTTTTCCAAAGTCATAGCTTCTATTCAGTGTAGCTATACATATGTATATAAAAGATACGGGTACAAACCAAAGTTACACTTATATGATTTCTTGCATTGTTTTTTGAATCACTAGCATCTTGTAATAAAAAGATTTATAAGATGTTTGGTTATAAGAACCTAGAGTTATACTAGTGTTCTTATTCCTCCTATAATCACTACTTCTGTTACTATTTGTTGTTCGAGATATGTATTCTTGCTATAAAAACATGATTTTCAGATCCGTGACTTCTGCTCATAATATATCTCTAATACTCATATCCCCTGTTGTAATTATCACCGACTTAATTCAGTTTCGGTAGTTTTAGAGGTAGCTCGCCTTTAACGGCAGTCAAATATTTTGATTTTCCAATAATATAATTCAATCTTGTATTAAATTCATCGAAGATTTAATTTAAGGCTTCTTCTTTATGCTTGCAAAGATATAGTATTCAACAATGGTACTATAACTTGTATAGTTTTGAAAATGTTCAAAAATTAGTAGCACTGTTAAAATATCTTCTTGAGGTAAATGTGTTGGGAATACCTATTTGTTAATGATAAACCAAATTGATTTATATCTAAAAAATCCTACTAACAATGGCTCAGGCTTTGCAAAATGTGCAAATAACAGATAAAGATTTCTAACACATTTAGATTACATAGAGCTTTTATTTTTCACAATTTTTAAAACTGTCGAAAGCAAAATTAAAACCAGCAGCTTTATTTTTTATTAAATAAAGAGGCAGTTTCGATTGTATATAAAACGTGTTAAAAGTTTGAAGAATTTTATCATATTTTGGTAGGTTACTTACATACATAAAAGTAAATTATTATAGACGAATTATTTTATAGAAGAGGTACGCTATATATTTTGAAAAGAAAAGAAAACTAAGTATTCTTAAGAAAATAATTTTATTTATGTTCAAAACAATCACCACTTGCATCAATGCACTTTTGCAAAGTTTTCATAACACAAAAGCTTGAAGGCAAAAATCTTTTGGAATGCTCTCAAAAAAATAGATGACTGCTTCATCTATCTCATCCTCCATCTTGAAACGTCGAAAGGTAGATATTTCCTTAGGCTAAAGGACAACCAGGAGTCACACATAGTCAACTCAGGCGAAGAGGATAAATCTTCAGTAATTTATACCTTACTTCCACGTAAAAATTCAATTGCCTCCTCTGCATTGTGTGACGATACATTGACGTGTACGTGAAGGAGTTTCATCTCCAAATGCGAGTTGCAAACAGTCAACACGTTAGTGTTCACTTAAACTCACCTTAAAATATGTAGTAGTATATCATTGCGTGTACATGTTCTTTTAACAAGTCCATGTTTCGCTGACAAATTGTATACAGGTACCGGCAGGCTCTTATTGTCACCCGATATTGCACGAACAAGCGCGGCAAGTAATTGGGAGATAGGCGCGTGGATGTGCGGCTGTTCCTTTATCAGCCACTCCATCATCATATGCATCTTGTACGGATATTTAACGTTTGCAAGTATGATAAATAATGTGTTATAGTTAGTTACAGTTACTTATAGTGAATAGATACTGCAGACTGCTCACAGTATATCGCGACAGTCACCCAGCAAGTTCACGAGCTCGTGCTATATCGGAAATCGGGTGACCATAGAAGCCTGCCGGAACCGGTATATCACATTTGCTCTATGACATCAGCAACTGAACTGAGTCAGAGTTTACTACATAAGGATGACAGTATGTAAAAATGCAGAGTTCATAGCTCTAACATCGTATTAGCACATTCAAATGAATAGAAATGATTTGTCAATTTTAATTGTTGATTATCGGCCCTTAACGGCTTTTTGACTGTGTTTGGAAAAGGCCGTCTAACTATTCTAAGGAATAAGAAGTAAGAAAAGATCAATTATCGGTGACAATCCGACAAACTAGCGTCGGTATGTCTAATACGTCACTTGTTAGAGACTGCAAACGGTAAGCTTCTTTTGCCGATACTAACACTTAAAATCATTGTTACTCAATGTGAAACATTAATTTTTGTTATTTTATAAAACGATAACATCTAAAGTAATAAAAATACGTAAAAAGCAAAAACGTTTCAGACGTCATATCTTCACAAATAAATCATTTATCTTAGAATTAGCATGTCACTAATTATGAGTAATAGCTTTTCTAGATATACAGCTATGGAAAAATGTATGAAGCACCTATTAAATTCATATGAAATATCTTTAAAATATTGCAATAAATTCCATAAATTGTTTGAAATATAATTCTTCAACTTATGGAATGTGTAGAGCAATTTACTTATAGTCAAAACCTATCATAAAAAAATGCTCTTTGCCACACCACGCAAAAGACTACAGAGTGGTTCACAAGTAATGATGTTCTCCTGCTTCTATGGCCCTCTCAGTCTCCAGATTTATCCCCGGTAGAAAATTTGTGGGCAATACTAAAGCAGAAAGTATCCATTTACAAATGTAAACCAAAAGAGAACTAAAAAAGATAATTTTTGCAAAATGGAGAAAAGTCGCCGTCAGATTGTGTAAGAGACTTATAAACAGTGCGTCCAAAAAAGTTCCTACAGTAACCAAAGCACGATGAGGTGCCATAAAATATTAAAAGATATCTTTAACATTGTTAATGAAGTTATATATACGCGTTCGCTTTTAATTTCCCTGTATAACATTTAGAATTTTGAGCAATGTATAGGGTGCTCCATACATCCCTCTATAGGTGTATATGTACATATTTCGTTAAAACATAATACCAAGCAAGTATTTCACTCCAACTTCAATTACTAGTAGCACCGTAAAACCTTAAAATCCAACTAACTTGAACGTTGTTTTTAATAAGAGTTTATGTTATCAAATTTCGATACGTTATTATTATTCTGTTGTTCCATACTATTCTATAAATAACCTTCTGATGCAAGTCCTACTACATTATCCTGATATCTATTTTTAAGCACATCAATATTGTTATCTCTTCCTATTTGTCTGAAGGGAATGCATTCTTGTTTGTTACTGGCTGAATATTAAAAATGTAACTATAAATTACTGTGAATATTGTCATACCTAATTATAAGATTTTATTAATAATGTATAGTATTCCTATCTCGGAATATGTTTTTCAAATATAGCTTTACTAACATTATTGCAACTGTTATTGCCTTTATGAACAAGACATTAAATATATTACGGCACAATTTATTATTCTATTCTCCTCCTAGCCGGCCGTTTATTATAAAAATTAATTGAAATCAGGTAAAATATACTACAGATGTAGTGTACAGTGCCAGAACTTAAGTTTAATAGGAACTAGAATCGTTTTTAAATTTTCTTCGACTACATTATCTATGTCGTTAAACCAATACCACAAAATTGCGTGAATCGTTATCAGAGGTTATAGTAAAAATAATAAACTAAAATTCTGGTAGATAATAGGACAAGCTTTTTACTGTGATTTATTGTATCTATCGTTACAGTTATCGTAACGTATGAAACATTGAGTTTTGAGGAAAAGTCTTGTCGAGGAGTGTTATTACCAAAAATAGTCCAATCTAGTTACCCTTGTGCTAGAAAAGATGCTCGTTTGTTAGTTACTATGGTGATATGTTAGATTTATCTGAAATAGATGTCATACAAGATTGAAATACGAAAGTCTATATATAATTTGGATGGACGAGTACATAAAGGCGAGATTGTTAACATTTTTCGAGGCCAAAATATAGGACTGTCAACCATTGACCGTTCAATTAAGGAATGTGCAAAAGGTTTGCCATGCTTCAATTTACCGAAAAGTGGACGACATCCAGTTTGGGCCCCACATGAGCAAACAGATTCATCCAATCTGCTCAAGAGAGAGTCGGGATGTTTATGCGCACTTTAGGCCGTAGATTTTGAATTGCGCATAAGACTGCTGGCGGAATATTGATTAAAAATGGATTAGAATATCGAAACAGGATGGGGTGTCCCAAATCCACCGCAGCCAAATTAGAGAGAATGCAAAGATGTGGCCGAACATTAAGGCGTTAATTTTTATTGGCAACAGAGTTACTGTTTTAGACAAATATTTTACATTATTCAATTCGGAAATAAACGGTAACCCGTTTATTTCCGAATTGAATAATGTGTAATTGACGTGTGTGTGTTTTTACACACACACGTCAAATATTGCAAATTGTTCTGACAACGTAAAATTTAAACCGAAAGAGAAATTTACTGATAACATTACGGTCTGGTCCGCTATTTCTCAAGCAGGAATTCCAAGACCATACGTCGGGACAGATGAAGGTGAGATTGTGGATGCAAACCCTTTGCAAATGTTTACCTAAAATCATAAATTTCACAACACTCGTACACCAGGCGCGCCCCGTTGAGGGGTTTTGGTCACTACTGAGTACGAAAGGTTATGGCAAAAGTTGGAAAAACCCAGTTGAAGCACAGTTACGGGCTAGAATGTTCCAGAAGATCCGAGAAGTGAATATCAGCGTCGTCCAGAGAATGACGGGAAGAATTTTAATCTTTCTATGCAATTTGGTGTGCGTAACTGTATTGAATGGCCTTACTATTAATACCATTACACTGTTAATTTTGCCACTTTTTACTTTCGATCGTTTATTTCTAGTTATGTTAATTGAGGCAGAAAAGTTTTTGTCTGTCGAAATAGGATTGGAACGATGGAACGGTTTACAATTCTCGGAAACGAATAAGCTTTTCCAATACTTACTGCAGTAAAATTTCGTGTTGCTCTTTTGAATTTTTTTTCCTTCTTTTGACACACGTTTTTAGTTACATAGTTGAATTGTCTGGAGTTTAGTGAATGTTCAGATGTTAATTTTTGAAATTAAGCATCAAGCTATCTAAGGAAATGCCTACATAGAATTGGCATCTCTAAGGCTAAACCTATTTGCAGACTATGCAACGACTGTCATTGTTGGGACGGATCAACCTACTAACAGGACTAACACAAAGATTTACCACACCGGTTATTAAACCTAGTTAAATGGACTAATCTGTTTATGTAAAGAAATTCACTTGCCACGAAATATTGCAGCAGGCCATAGGCTGCGGTGTAAAGGAGATGGTGTAAAGACCCAACTTGTAATCAGTGAATAATCAAATCAAATTAAATCAAATCAACCACTGGAAAGTAAAGTCACTATCGTTAAGGTAAACATCAACAATTATCTGAAAGCGTAACAATTGAATTTATCTTCGTTTTATTCAGATACCAATATATCGTGTGGTTCGTCACATTCTAACACACATTCATGTGATTCTTTAATCAGGTTTTTCTGTTAATGGTAGTATTACTACGAGTACTAGATATTTTATATGCTAGAATACAGACAAATACCCGTATTACTTCAATGTATTTTAGGCTTTCAATAAAATCATCGGAGTAATATGGCATATTCCTAACATTGTTAATTAAGTATGTTACCAGAACCGCTCCTGAACAATATACATATGCTACACACGGTACAATCTTGAAAACATCTCCATAGTAAAACTATCATCCACTAGTATCTTATCTATACTTGAATCGATAACGCCATAATCAAATATTTAGCTTTAAAAACTTAGCTACATAAACAGCAAATCATCATTAGTAGACTCTACTATACAATCTTACATAGAAATAAATCGCTTATCTCTTCTAGGTTTTTCCTGTAAGTTGTTCGCGATATTCGCAACCTTATGAAAATATGCAGGCACATATTACAATATAAATATTTGCTCTACGTTCTAGTTGTCTATATTTATATGCACATATGCCATAACGCAATCGGTAAACATGTTGTAGAATATGATTTACGCATTTTGGAAGTATCAGTTAGTAAAATCGCAATAAACAAGCATTTTCTTTTATAATGGTTGTATTACATACTAGCTAAATTGTAATATAATATACAAATAGGCTACTATATAAATATTCTCAACCTTTCGAAAAGTACACAAATATTTTTCAATGGCAACTGTTATGAAAGGTCACTTACTTGGAACTTTTAATGGATGGGTACGTAAGGCGTGTCCTTCTTACGAGTTCGATTCAAATAGCGATGTCTATAACATGTACTTACATCCATTAATGACTTCCAATTTGATTCTAAGCAGTAAAGAGTAGTAGTAAGAAGGATTAAAATGATTGATCGCCAGAGTTACCTATGAAGAATTAAATTAGTTTTAAGAACACCTATAATTAACGACAACTAGGCGTACTTAGTTGTCAGTAATGCTTTTTCTAGAAGTCAATTATTCAATTGAAGAAATATGAAGTAATTAAGTTTTATAATCAGACAGTCCAATATTTTTGTATGTATTATTTAACATTGACGGCTCATGATTGAAAAGACATATTGATTACAATATTATTGAGTAAACATCAAATACAATCTACTCCAAAATACGGTCATGGATGTCTGGAAGCCAACTAACGGTTTTTCAATCATATTCATTCAGTGTTGATACTGAACTTCCTTATATCACGCGTTTCCCTGTCTCTCTTTTTCTACATTTGCAGTCCTTAACCCAAAAACAACATATTCCACATATTTTCTCTTATACAAAGTTATTTAGTGTTACAATGTTCATTATTTGTTAACTGTTTCCCTGTATTTATACATACTGTAAGAAATGCTTCTTAAATATATTTCGAAGTATGTATATATTCCATAATATAACGAAAATTATATAAGAATGTCAATTCATTTATGCATTTGTAATCAAGCAGCATACCATAACAATTGCAATGTGGATCATCTTTCTATAACAGACAGCGATTTTTCTTTAGTTACTGTTATAAAATGTCTGTGTATATATCAGACTTTTCAGTAGAAACAAACAAATTTTCGTTTAATTCGTAGATGCACATACATATATGTATGTACGTATACATACACCTATGGAAAAATGTATGGAGCACCCTATACATTGCTCAAGATTCTAAATGTTATACAGGGAAATTAAAAGTGAACGAGTATAAATAACTTTATTAACAATATTAAAAATATTCTTTAATATTTTATGGCATCTCATCGTGCTTTGGGTGCTTGGCTATTTTGGGCGCACTGTTCATAAGTGTCTTACACAAACCGAATTGACAGATTTGTAAATGGAAACTTTCTGCTTTAGTATTGCTCACAAATTTTCTATCGGGGATAAGTCTGAAGACTGAAAAGGCCATGGAAGCAGGGACACATCATTACTTGTGAACCACTCTGTAGTTTTTTCGCGGTGTGGCAAAGCGCATTTTATGATTTGTTTAGAAATAAGTTGCTCTACACATTCAATAAGTTAAAGAATTATATTTCCAACAATTTCATTGAATTTATTGCAGTATTTTAAAGATATTTCATTTTATTTAATAGGTGCTCCATCCATTTTCCATAGCTGTATGTAAAAACTATCAGCAAAATAATTATTGAAGTCAATCGCGAATATTAATGTTCTAGAGTTCAGAATCTTTGCTAAATTTCGAATCTTTCCTCGAGAATCAGGAGACAACAATATAACAAAATACATAAAACAAAGCAGAAATTGGTTGCATTTAATTCGTTCGGATTCTATAAATATACTTTGTCATTCGTGAGTTAACCAACCCTTTTGCTTTGGTTGTGTGTGTAATTCTGGTACGCTCCCTAAATAATTTAAGGTTAACGATTTGACGATTTTACTTTTGTGTAATTTGTATACAAATGTAAAATGAAAACTAGACGTGTATTTGCCCTGTAATATTCGAGAAAAACTCAAACATCAAATGCTCATTTGATGCATTTTTATAGATCTCGTTACGAAAGAAAGAAATTTATAATAAGGCTTATGCGTTTATTGTCTATATTCGGAGTTAAAACCATAGGTGGCATCCTCAAATTAGTAAAATTAAGTCCTTGCACATTGCTGGAATAATGTCATAAAAAAGTTTATGTATTCTTGTTGCAAACCCACATTTCCACACACTGTAGACGGGACCGAATAGTAAAACAATGTGCTGATAAACAGGTTTTTATTACTAATAATAATAATAATAAATTAAGTAAGTACATTAATACCATCACACAAATGAAAAAAGAAGAAATTTACAAGATCGACTGTAGATTCTGTAATGTGGTTTACATCGGTCAAACACAAAGGAATGTAGATAGAAGATTCAGAGAACATTCTACCCACTATTTAGAATAGGGTCACAGAAATTAAATGGCTACCCTATTAAAATTAGTAGTAATTATAATTTAGATATGTTGAAAGCAATATATATGAGGAAATACAAAGAGAAATTATTGAATAACGATCTCTTACCTCTTTATCATCACAGTACTCTATTGAACGTCATTTGGGATAGTTTAGGACTTCCTCGGTGTGTTTAAGACTCGCACGTAACTGCCACCTTTACATAAAATGTGAAATACTTTACGTACTTCAATACTACTTCAATATACTTTATGCTATTTAATATGAAATTTTCAATAAGATAATCATGCTAAAGATGCTACGCAGCAAATAACGAAAATTTGAAAATAAAGCTATGAAAGTACTCTTCATATATTTGTCAGAATACAGATAGTCGAAAACTGCGCCACATTCAGTTGAGAGAACTACTTAAGCAATAAATAATATTATCACTACTGCCGAGGCTTATAAAAAAAATGGGCAAAACACCTCGCCTTTCTGCAAATGTTAAAAAATAGGTCATTACGGGATATCCCCAGCTTTCCTTGGGAGAATTTATTTGAATCGCCTTGAAAGGTAGTATTCGTGTGATGAAATAACAAACAATGATTGATAAAATTAATGCCGAAGAAGAATTAGAGCAAGAACATAATAATAAGTATGAGAAAGAGCTGGTCAAAATGGAACCAAGTCACATATTGGCGTATGGTAAATACATGGAATGACAGAAATCAGAGTCAACATGTAACACATGTACAGAAAATGAAGAACAACGTTTCAGATTTACTTTGCCTAGAATGCACAGAGCATTTATTGCAATATATAAAAAAATATAGAGGGAGAAGTGAACTTTTACGGTAAAAATGCGATTTCAGAGTGAATGTAGGCAAAATAACAGATCGTAAAGCACTAAACTGGTTGCATCATATAGAAGGATGGATAATGGTAATTGCTTGAAATCAGACAAATTTTGAAAGAATTGGGAAATTTTGCAAGGAGACTAGCGAGATTAAAATCATTAGTAGGGAGACAGTTGCAACTACCAAATAATAAGTATGAGGTAGTCCATGCTAATGCGTTGGTCGTAGTGCGCAAATTATCGCTTTAGAGGATAATACCTTTGAACGAGCTCTCTCGATTAAACAAAAAAGAACAAAATCGTAACCATTCATTGTTTGACGTAAGAAGTGGTTTGGTATACATAAAAATAACAGTCGAATGGCCAATTACTAGTATTGTTACATAGGCCTATCCCCAGTAGATAAATCTTTTCGGATATGTTAGTCACTATTGTCTTATAGAGAAATTATGGTGTGATAACAGATATATTGTATTGTATCACACCAAAAGTACTAATTTCAAAGGAGCCATCAAATATTTAGCAAATTACTAGATAGAAGTACAATTCATACGTCGGTAATGTTTAAGAATTTTCGATATGATATAGGTATGCATCGAATCAACCGATATACAAATGCTATTTACATTGACCGGCGCAGAAAATAGGTAAGACTAAGTGAAAACAGCCAAATTTACATTGAGCAATACAAGTAATGGCTCAAGAAAGTCTACGTCAAGTATTATTTGGACGGATTACTGATTGGATTGAATCAACATATGGGACAGATGTGTTTATTGGAAATAATGAAGAATAAAATATTGAAGGCAGCAGTTCACACATACCTGGTGGACAATTGTACTAAAAAATCTGATAAGATAGTCCCGAATCTATCAGAAGTTAGTCTAAATTTTTGGTTACTTCAACAGTGATAATAATGGCAATTCCATCGTATTTAAAATAATAAAAACAACATAAATTATTATTGTGGGATATAATGTATGTAAATTTTAGTGAATAACTTTGCTTTGACAATAAGTTTGATTTATTGGAGTATTTCATTAAAATTAATTTCCTAGTCTCAGAGAAGACTTGTTTATTAGTATGTACAAACATAATATGTATTTGGAAACTGTTATACCATACCTTGAATATTATACGGTAGTAGCACGTGATACACGGACTCGAAAACCCATAAATTCCTTCTTTATTTCGACTACATTAGAATAATTTCTACAGTTTCCAATGTACGTAAGTGGGAAGCTATTTCAAAGTTTAATAGAATTGCATCGTAGTTACATAAGCCGCATGTTCTAACTTGAACAGCTTCCATATTGTACACAAGTGTAAGTTGAATTTATTTTTCGATAAGGTCACTTACAATATCCGCTAATAAGTTTAATATAATAATTCTATAAATAAATGTATGTATATGTTCTTTACATTGTTATTTTACTTTTATTAAATATTATCCAATATATTTGCTTTTCGGAATGCACTTTAAAAATTTTTCCAAATGAATAAGAGACAGGAGCAATTAAAACATTACTTTCGTCATCGATTCAAACGAACGTACAT
>SMLS01073722.1:0-20285 GCA_004785975.1 Popillia japonica
AAAAAAAAGAAAAATACATTTACGAAACCTCTCCCTCATACATATGTCGTCCCATTGTTGTTCACATATGTAAATAAACTACCACAAAAAATTCAAAAATTCCGGGATTCACTCGTCATTTGTTACTGTTTCAGAACGTCGAACGGAAACATCAGAGTAAGGCTTGGGGAATGGGACGTACGGAACCAGGAGGAACGCCAACCTCACGAAGAATACTCAGTCGAGAGGAAGGAGGTGCATCCGTCTTACTCCCCGTCCGACTTCCGGAACGACCTTGCCCTTGTTAAACTCGATCGAAACGTTAAATTTAGACAGCACATAGTCCCTGTATGCTTACCATCACCGACGGTAATTAATTTTGTATTATTACGTATCCGGGCGTCTTTTGGATTAACTTGAATAATCATGTAATTAATCATTGGAGTTAACAACGTTTTAGCACACAGCATTAATCTGATTAGAAAGACGCGAGACGTACTGGGATAATTCAGTTTCGATAACAAATTAAATTTTTGTTTCTTAGTTCTGGCAGGTATTTCTCCTTTATTGTACGCAAATATAAACTAAGTTTGCAACATTAATTAGAGAGCGAAGAATTAATGGTTTCTTTTTTGTTACTCTTTATATTTTATTATCCTTGTCACACCAAGCCTATTTATTTATTTTTTTTTGTATTTAAGATTATTCTTAAGACCGAAAAGCTCTTCTTTAGAGTCGCCGTATCTTGTAATATAAGTGCAAAGAGAATAAATTGCTTTCTACGAATTGAAAAAAGCCTTTGTGTCTCTGTCAGCTAGAACAATAAAATGTCTTTTCTACAGCTAAAACTGCCCGGCAAAAAAGCAACAGTAGCTGGATGGGGGCGGACGCGACACGGACAAACTACTGTGCCCTCTGTGCTGCAAGAAGTCGACGTTGAAGTCATCCCTAATGAACGCTGTCAACGATGGTTTCGGGCGGCTGGAAGGAGGGAAACTATTCATGACGTTTTTCTTTGTGCTGGCTACAAAGAGGTATTCTACGTTATCTTGTAATATGTCAGACTTAAGCGAATGGTTGTGATAAATTGTAATTTAAATCTAAGCGAGCACAACGTATTGATTTGTGTAAATGGAGTATAATTAAGATTTGAAATCTGGTTAATTTGTCAATTCAAATGTTGTCTAATACTTTTTAAAAATTGCTACAGTGAAACACTGATTTTCCTCCCAAAATCATGTATTGTATTCTAACACTATCATTAAGATACAGACAAAGAAAAGCAATAAGATTATCCAAACTGCTAAGTACGAACTTCAATAAAACCCGAGCCAAACTGTTTTTCGTATCACTTCTTTTATTTTTATTACTGGAGAAAATTATGCACAGTGAGTTCTTTTCTTCTACAAACTCTCATGTATGAAATAGACGAATTTGCTCGTATTTACCGTGTCCTTAAGATCTTGGCCCCAATTATAGTTGGCGTCGAACTTTTCAGATGTAAGTGGCTAATTTAAACTCTTCAAATCTCAAAAGAGGGAGATATCCGGAATAAAATCTATTAGATCGTACAACTCTGCGAGATTCTCCAGCTTCCTTTTTTAATCAATAATGTAAATCACTCATGACGTGATCACTGTTTGCCGCGGACTAATTTTATTTATTTGTAACTCAATCAGAGCAGCTTCTGAATTAAGAACTGGCTTCAATAATTCTTTTACGGCTAAAGTCCGGAGTCTTCTGCTTGGCTAGTCAAAATAGAAATATTTTCTTGTATAAAAAGATTAATTTTTTATAAATAAGTGTAAGATTTTCTTAGTTAACATACCAAATACTAAATAATTTTGTAGAATTTACCAATAGATACATAAGTATGATTCTATTAGATTCGATTCGGGCAGAAACGCAGAATTTTCATTTAGTGCAAGTAAATGCGTTGCGTGCTTTTTGGATATCTAATCTTCTGAGTTCTCAAAGCTTTCGCAATATACAGGCTGTCAAATGAATAGTGTCGGAAAAATAAACAGTATAAAACTAATATCACAAGAAAGGTAAATCCAAAAAAATACGATCATATATTAAAATAATGTTTCCTTTAATAATTACCAAATTTTGTTGAATCCGGGCTTAACACGTGTGTACAAGAACATGTTTTTTATCAAGTTGAATGATATGTAAATAAATGCTTATTGTACTCAATAAATGCATTCGTTTAGGAAGCAGCTTTGCTGCTCTATGAATTGCACTTGTGGTCTTTTCACAAATATTCTATTTATAACAAGGTCACACATTTACTACAGATTTTATTCATTTCGACTTGTTTTTTTTTCGTAGGAATCAGATGCTTTTGTTTTTTTCATTACAGAAACTGTCAATATTAAAGTACAACGACATACACACATTCTACTGATTTGGTAATTAATCATTTTTAAAGCAATTCAGTATGTTATCCAATTTCGTAATTTAAAGTTGAAGTAACTAGTTTTAAAAAGTTCCCCAATTGATCTTGAAGAGCAGAAGAGAATATAAAATGTCTTTCTAGTTTCCATAGTATTAAGACCGCCGGGAGAAATAATTTTTGTAATAAATATCTAAAACCAAACCCAAACAAAACTGTTGTAAATAGTACAAAAGATAGAACCTTGAATATTGCTTTGAAGTTATTTGTAACTAAAAGTTAATCACTCAATTTCACAATACCAAGTCTCAAATTTGTCATGTTGTCACCATTTTGGCCAGAAGATTTTTGCCTCTAGCGTGGTTGACCTCTTGGTTTTATACCATTATCTTCTGGTAGCCGTCGCCTCCAGACATCTCATGCTCCTGAAAAAGCCACTTACACGGTCAACACTTGGAAATCCTCATAATAGAGACTCGGGCCGTGGAAGCCTTCGATATCATTTACCATTTTGATAACATTAACATTTGTCTAGTTAATATGGTGGGTAGACAAAAGGAAGGAACCGCAGCAATGGAGGACCTAATAGGGCTGATTCTTTTGCACTTGAAAATGAAGTAACAACCAAGAGTAGAGTAGTTGGTAAAACTGCAATATCACATGGCATCAAGAGTAGATTTTAACAAATAATTTTGTGCCGTTAGTTTAAAGCCGCCTAAAACTCCGGTGAGCCTAAATTCCAGGAGCCGTTTGTGCAGTGGTATGCATATGGCTGCAAAAGAAACACAGAAACGTATACGTAGATAGAAGGCGCTACTAAGCTGCACGTATATACATTTTATCAAACATCAAACCAACATTTTATAAAGCAGATGTTTAGCTTTCCATAAATCTTTGGGTAAGGATGTGTTTTGCCGGTTCCTGCAGGTTGTCAGATGTATCATATGCTGTATTACTCTGCAGTCGTAGAGAGTATCTTGCTGATATATTTGCCCCCATCTCAGTTTATTGATTTTAACGGACGCAACTCCAGTTCTGATACAGACCTATTCCGCTACGATTTTCTTCACGTATCGAGTAATCGTCTGGAGGTTCTTCGTCTACCTCTTTAAGAAAGTTTCTGTGCGTCTTCTAGTCTATCACATATTTGCCGGATAATGAGTGTTTTTCATCAAAAGTTTGCTTACATTTTTCTGTGTATTCTGCAGCCTGACGACGTTTTTGAGGACAGGCAAGCCTTGATACTTTGTAGAGTGCTGGTGAAGGTGTTGCTTTCGTGCACCCGTTTGTAATTCCCCAAGTCTTATTCAGAGCAGCATTGAAATTCATAGCGTGGCTTGATCTCTGCTGTTATCTTAAGTATGGAGAGTCGAGCCCCTTACTTACTGGACACAATCAAGCAGCATTGAGGGCCTATATATTTGAGTCCAGACAAGCTTTGTACAGGCTGCTTACTAGCAAATCTCAGGTCCAAAGAGAGATCGTTATATTGATATGCATATGTGTACTAGATCAATGGGGAGGTTGGAGTAACCAGGCTTCTGATCATATTGCAATGGAAACCTCGGTTGATTAGTTTCATTAGCGCTATTTTAAGGGCTGGCTCAAAGCTATAGAAGACCTCATATTCAACAAGCAGCAAGCAGCTAAATAAATTACCTCGTACTGGACTAACATAAGACAAGCAAAAAATTCATTAATTTGTGTAGCTAATAAGGTTAAACTTTTCTGGACTTCAACAAATTTCGGCACTAGACAAAATTCTCTGCAGAGTTACTTCTTTCTGTTGGGCGAGATGGAAAATGTGAGCACATGAGCACATATCCGAGTGATCCTTTACATCTCCTAAAAAATGCACAGTTCAGTTTATAAAATATAATTTTTGTTAACGAAAACATTTTTATGGAAATGTGAAAATGAGATCGTAAATGCTTTGTGGTTATTGCTGGACAAATCACTTACAACAAGCATTGCATTATGAAAAGAATGTACCTAGTTTAAACCAGTGGGTATTGGTTGAAATTAAAATATCGAAAAACATTTTATTCGTTTACTAACTGGTTTTTTTGATATAAAATTGCCTCCCTATATTTACACAACCGAATTAGAATTAGCTCGCTTTCTTTGAAATCCTCACCCACATGCTATTCTAGTTAATGGAAGTCACGCTGCTGACATTCACAATGATGGTAATTGACGTCAATTCCGAACAAGATTAGTTTTTTCCATGAAAGATCACCGATCTTTCTACAGAAAAAAAAGTCGGAGAAAGAGAGAGTAAATCGATGCCTTCTTTTATCGACATAAATTACGGAAAATTAGTCGGAACTGAGCTGGAAAACAAAAGTTAAAGAACTTTCGTTTAACTTTCCCCAAAGCCTGTTATTAATTATTTTTCTAGATAAACGTGTTGTGTTTCTTTCCGCAGGGCGGCAGAGATTCCTGTCAAGGAGATTCTGGGGGTCCGTTAACAACGACTATCGACGGTAGGAGGACCTTAATCGGCCTTGTTTCCTGGGGTATCGGCTGTGGAAGAGAACATCTGCCTGGTGTTTATACGAACATTCAGAAGTTTCTTCCTTGGATCGATACGGTTATGAATTAAAGTGTGCCAGACGGTGATATAATTTATTAGGGAAGTAATTTAATTCGGGTAGAATAGATAAATATTTTTTGCACGAGATGTGTGTGTGTAAATATATTTATCTTGGTAATGATTTATTGCGAGATTTTGAGAAGAAAACATACAATTTCTACTATCACAAATATTTAAAATTAGAACCGCTAATTTCCGGCACAGATTAAAAGTTTTTGAAGGAACTGCAATGCAGTTTTTTGCAGTTTTTTTGCAGAAAATTGGAATGGTAATGCAAGAACATACAATAACTATTACGAAAATATAATAAATATTCCAATATTGTTATGAAAACACTAATGAAAATGGTACCCTGTTTTTGTCTAAACTACATACTTACATATAATAAATGCAGTTCTTGTTAAAATCATAACAAATTTAGATTATGAACATTACAATGTATAAATGTTGTTACCTTAGTTACAAATGTTTAAATATTACTGGGGCATAAGGTTCTCCCGCTTCGAGTACTTCAATTAGCGTAATTAAGTAAACCGGTAGCTAAAGTAAACTGTCTACACCATAGAAACGGCTAATTAGTTCTCCTATTCTAAGTATTAGATTAATTTAATACACCTTCAACATGCAAAGCAGTGACACGTAAGTAATAATAATATTCTGTATATAATATATTCATTAAAGTACACTCGGCGAAATTTCTATAGTTGAACACAATATAATGTTTTTCTTAAAATATCCGCCAAACTATATGTTAAAGATAAAGCTTCATTGCAAAGAAAGGTTAACACAAGTGAAAATAACAATGAAAAAATATATTACAGTTTTTACAAAAAGTATTTATAATAATAAGTTATAACAGCGAAACTTCTATAGGTCCACTTATAGAAAAATACTTAAATAAAATAAAAACATTATAATTTTTGAATTTTTTAAAAACTTAGTAATGAGTGTCGGACCCTTCATTCAAAACAATTTCAAAACCGGTTCTTCATACTGTCTATTAACTTCGTCAATGTTGAAGCAGGAATTTCATTCCAAAATCTGGTTATCGCAGATTTCCGTTCCTTAATGTTTTCGTATTGGTGATTATTGGCATATACCTCCCTAGCCAATATTCCTCAAAGATTTTCAATTCGGGTGAGCGAGCAGGCCATTCCATTAATTTGATTTCTTTTTCTTGAAACCACTCCTTGGATCGTCTGGAAGAATGGATAGCTGTGTTGTCTTGTTGAAATATGCAGTTTTGCAGTGGCATTTGTTTGCAAAATCTATTAGAACCGTTTCTAGAAGTTCTATATAAGATGCAGAATTTATTCGTGTCGAAATAAATCATATGGGAGTTTTATTGTTATGGGTAAAAGCCGCCCAAACCATTGCACTACCGCCACCAAAATTTCTACTCACGGCAACTTCAGTGTTCTTACGCAAATCGTGTCAATAGTATTTAAAGCCATCAGGTCCGTCCAAATTACATTTTTTTTCGTCGGAAAATATGAATATCCATTCATTATCCCTGCTTATATGATTTTGTGCAAATGTCAGCCTTGCTTGTTTGTGAGTCTTTTTTAAGGGTGGTTTGGAGACCTTTTTCTGTCATCTAAAGCATTTACTACCGGATAAAATTTGTTGTACACGTCGCTTAGTTACTGACAAATTTAAATCACATTTGATTTGTTGTGTGGTTACATTACCAGAAGAAGCTAACCGAAATATCAATGAGTGCTGTAAAAATGTTGTTCAATACATTTTTGTTCACGCTTCCGAACTTCTCGAACTGCCTTCAGTATGGTCCTACCATCTATTTGGTTTATCGTTTCACTAACTGCAATCTTTAGGGCGTTTACGTTTTCGTACCTTTGCTTATAAATCTGGGTCTTTAAATAACCCCATAAAAAATTCAAGCGGCGTTAAATCTGGCGATCGGGGAGGCCACTGAATAGGACCATTTGTTCCTATCCATGAGTATTTAAAAGTTGATAAGTACCTCCACAATTGTGCGCAGGTGCGCCATCCTGCTGAAAATGCAGATTCCGTCTACTTATGAGATCCAGATCGTCTAAAAAATTATTCAAAATTTCAGTCAAAAATTCTATGTCCCTTCCACCAGTTAGAGTGCCATCACAAAAGAAAGGACCAACAATCCTTGAATCAATTAAACCCCACCAAACATTAAAACTGAAACGGACTTGTGGGCGTCTTGGATGTACTAAAAGAAGATTTTCCTTTGACCCGTAATGATGATTTTTTGTATTGTACATTCCAGAGGAGAGAGGAGAGAGATTAATCAGCCCACAAATATAACGAAAGTTGTTTACATTTTGGCGACAAAAGTTAAGATACCAGTGGCAAAAAAACATTCTTCTCTCTGGATCCTCTGGCAAAAAAACTTGAACTGGTTTGTATTTATAAGGAATAAATTTGTGTTTCTTCAGAATCCTATGCACAGTAACGTGAATCAAATCAGATTCATTGACAATATCTAGTATGGAATTCTCACGGTTGGCCTGAAAATATGCGATAACTGCAATTTCCGTGGCCTCGATTATTATAAAAGTCCTGTTTGTCCTTGTTTTGGCAAAAACACTCTCATTGCCTATAAATTTTCGGTACAGTCTCAGAAAGTATTGCTCATGTGGTTGTGTTCGGAGTGGCTATAATTCAGCGTAGTGTTCTTTTCTGCATGGGTAAAAATCATTTTTTTGTTAAATTAATAACTAGCACAATGAAACTTATGAGTGAAAAACTAATAAAACTGTACTTATATTTGACGTTTGGTAGAAAGACTTATCGTCGTTTTCATAGATACATAGAAATGCACTTGACTTAACTGTTTTTGTTTATTCATTATAACTCAATTATTTTTAATCCCAGTAAAAAATTTCTTACGAGATTTTTTGTTTAAAAATTGAAGTTCTGGCAGAAAATGATATAATGTACAGAGGTTTCCATTTGAAGAAAGCATATTTTTCGGCAAAACTCAAAAACGCGCTGCTCATTTGTTTTTTTATTCCTCCGTCTAAAAGAGCGTTAAAAGTACTACAATCTTGCATCTTTAATAATAACAAAGTTACCAGTGAACATTTAATTTGGATTGCCCTCTATGCATACCTATTTAGTAATGAATAAACTTGCTAGTGTTCAGAAGCGTTTTTGCACTTGCAGTCACTTCCTAACTTCATACAATGTTTATCTAGCACTGTGGAACTATATAAATTTCGCTCGTATTTATATGTTTATATTACATTTAATTCCCCTACTTATCTAAGAAGTGTGAAATTTACAAAATAATATTTCTGCCGTTTCATTATGTTCAAAGACAAAATTCTAGCTAATTCCCAACTACATATTACAGTTGTTAAATTTTTATAGGGGAACTACAAAATGATATGGAACTATAGAAATTTCGCTGAGTGTATAAAGCTATTGTACATTAGACACAATAATATTGTATACATATTAATTACGACCAGTCATACAAGGATGAGCTTTCTGAAAACACGTTTACTAGCACTCTCTATATCTCCAAGGTTCATTGTTTTATAGATGCTATATTTTCCCGAAATTGGGAATTACATCAGGATGATGCTAGACTGTAGTATTAGTAGAAGCTAATTATAATAATTATTAAAGCTTTATCAAAAGATGTGTTTAATGCAGTAAGTGCATAGCATAAGAATATATCTTTGCAAAATTCTCCGACTTATGAGAGATTATATTGATATACCAATAACGAAGTGACAAGTAAGCTAAATAGATGTCCAAACATCTCTAGCGAGGATTTTCTGCTTTGTGAAGTTTTCTACACACATTCCAATAGTTTGATCTACATATATGTATTTGTTTCCATTCAGTGTATTCTGGCTTCCTTTGGTTCCAAGTTCATTTATCGTTTCTTTCTTTTTAGCAAGTTGTTTGCATCGCCTGTTCTTAAATTTTCTGCCACCTCTTCATTTGGATTTTCTTCTGCCTCTCTGCCTGTATGTTTCATTTTTGGATTGTATTATTTTCGTTATCTCATCAGTCCAGGTTTACTTTGGTCTTCCTCTCTTCCTTCTTTTCTGTGTCCTTTTTATATGTCCTCACCAGCTCATCTATCTATATTGTATGTACTCATTAATGGGTTGTATGTTTATTTTTTCTGTTATTTGAGTGTTCCTTATTCTATCTTTTCTCGTTACTGTTTTCACTTTTCTTAAGTATTTTATTTCCGCCGCTTGGATCCTGCTCTTCTAGCTCTCGATAAGTGCCCAAGATTTGCATCCGTGCATTAGTGTTGGTCTATAGATTGTCTTAAATACTTGTATTTTGTTTTATTTGAAATTTGCCTTCTGCAAATAAATTTCTTCTTCATTGCGTAATATACTTTAATAGTTTTCTCGACTCTATCACTAATTTCTGCTTCTTGTTTTCCTGTCTCATCTATTAAAATTCCCAAATATTTATGTGCTCTAACTTGCACCTATCTTGATATTTTCTGTATCACCTCCTATGGTCATTACTTTGGTCTTATCAGTATTTATTTTCATATCCTTTCGTTGTAATATGTCGTTCCACACTTCTATATTATATTGGAGCTCTTCTTCGTTTTCAGCAATCGGAACTACATCGTCCGCAAATACTCCTTCCGCAATTTCGACTGGATTCAAATATCTATATCCAAACTGGATGCTCTTGGTCTTCTTGTTACATTCTTTAATTGGGATAAGCGAGAGTGCTTATACTACAACTTATTTGATATTAGAAACAGCTTACTTGTTTTTGATTTTGTTGGACTAGATCAAAGATAGGCCTAAAACTGGTCAAAACCAGATAAGATTTTTAACATCATGTAAGCTGTTTGTAATAACAGGTAAGCTGTTTATCTTCAACAGCCCGAGCCAGCTGAAATGAAGCATTATGTGATCCACCTATCATAAGTGTTGTAGTCTTCACCATATTATTCATGACAGAATATTGTATGCTACGTTTATGCAGATCATTTTCGGAGTTCCTTAATGTCATTATTTGCTCAGATTTTTTGTAGATCCTCCATGACTTATTACTTATACCATCATTTCCTGCTGCTTTTCCGTTTCCGGCTCTTCTATGTTTTGGTACAATAGTTTATCAATTAATTTTTTATTGTAATATTGTTTGGCATTACTTTTCTTATTTTCTTCCTCAATGTTCATTTCATTTTTCATTTATCTGCCTCTACCCACATTTTCATTTTTTTTTATTTCCTTCCATATACCTATTCATTTTTTTCTCGGTTTCCACTATTCATTTCTAGTTTCTTCCTATGCTATTATTCTTTTCTTAAACAATTTATTACATTTGCTCTTATATTTTCTTTCGTCCTTTCTTTCTATGTACTACTCTGTTGATACATTTCTTAATAATATTCAATTTGTTTCTAAACGAATCTCACTATTGCTTTGTCATAATAACTGCTTCTCTAATTAATCTCTGTACTCCTCCCCCGTTCTCTTCTTCTTAATTCTTCTATATTCCAATCATTTTCCATCTTTTTAATTGTCACTATCCGGCTTATGTTCAATTTCATTGTTCGATTTTCTGATTTAATGAAATTTATGCTACTTTCTACTATCCTCAATGTTTTACATTTAGTACTACTGATGACTGCTTACTCTTTTCATCTGACTGCACTAATGATATCAGCTTTCATTGCTTTATTAACTATTACGTTTTTTTATCTGTCTGATATAGTCTTGCTTTTTTAACTATTCCTTCAAATCACACACTGTATTTTCTTTAACCTTTTTTTACAATTCTCTTAGACATTTTTGAGAAACTGATCCTGTAGTTCTTTGTCTACAAATTCAATTGGCACGTATAGATACAATTGCACTTGGATTAAATTTTATTATTTTTTGTCCCAGTTTTGGTAATACCATTAATGCTATTTCCACTGGCCTTGCTTTCTATTACCTAAACATGTCATTTTAGTCCGTATGTTCCAGGTGCTAACTCAGTTTGGTACTGAATTTTACGTGTAAGAAATGAAAGGTTTTAAAAAATTCTTTAACTACAGATGACAGCAGAAATATTTTTATATTTCCCCAAAGCTTAAACTCAATTTGTTTGTCAAGTCAGAATTAAATGTGTAAACTTTGTGAAGCATTAATAAAGTGTTGTGAATAAAAATGTGAGAATATTGATGCTATTTGCTATATTTATGTATTTTTATTATTGTTGTCATCACAACATTTATAAAATTATGTTCGCTGTACTTACTATCCCACTTTTCTGCCTTACCTTCACATTTCCTATTCCAGTGTAAATGAAAGTGTAATTTATTATCGTTAGAGCTACCCGAGAAAATAGAAATTTTCATCATAATATAAAAGTATAAATTTGGGAATAATGTGATGAAAGTATTATTCTTGTAAATAATGTAATTTTACACAATCCACATTTTTTAATTAAGAAAACAATAAATAGAAAAGGATTAACTTGTGTTGTGCAGAATTACAATAGACATGCCTTTATAGGATACACAAAAGAGCTGTATATCTGTATCAGATGCTAATTAATAGAAACGATTTTTGTATATTTGTAAAAGAGAATTAAATAAAAGATTAAAAATACAGTTGTTTCAATTCTTGTAGTAAATGAAACTGAAAGGTTACCAAAAATAGCTCCTGCTGCGTTGAGATTCTAAAACCTTACTTCAAGACTCAACTTAATCTGGATATTCCACTATAGAGGCAAATCAGCAAGTTTTAAGGCAGAAATATTGCGACCGCTTGACAGCAAACTGTTAAAGCATTGCTAGAGAAAACATTTATAAGCAAAAGCAGGATTTGATGTAAAAAGTTACCAGAAATTAGAATATTTTGTTTGAATTTAAGTAAGGCGTTTCATTGCGTTTGTCACAATCTTATCTTAAACAAACTTCAAGCCTATGGGATCAGAGGGAATGCTTTAAATTGGATTGAGTCTTTTTTACGAAACAGAACCCAATACATTATTTTGTACAACAAGGGTGCTGTCGTAGAAAGTTTTGCTTCCGAAACTTTGCCTAATAGCAAAGGATCAATTTTAGATCCCGTACTTTTTTTACTATTTATCAACGATTTTCCTTTAGAGTTCCACAATGTTTCAATCACTTTATATGCACATGACGTTGCAATATTAGCAACAGATAAAAATGATGATATTTTAGCTGAGACTTATAATAACTTACTGAGTAATGCATCTAATTGGTTCTCTACGAATAGGATTTATGTTAATGATAAAAAAAACATTTCTTTACGTTTTCGTCCCTATCAGCTTCAGACCATACCGGATTTTTATTTAGATTTGTCACTGGGTGGTAACCAGCTTACCGTCGCCGACTCTACCAAATTTTTAGGAGTGTGCTTAGGTCAGTTTCTCAACTACAGGGCTCATGTCTCCTGTCAAGTCTCCTGCCCAAATTAAACTCAATTTGTTTTTTATTCCAAAACTTAAGGACGGTCATAAGGCGTCAACAGATGATTGGTGTATATTATGCTTATGTTCATAGCATACTCTCCTACGAAATCATAGTTTGGGGAAATTCAACCATGCCTCAAGATATTTTTATTAGTCAGAAACTTATTATTCGTTGTAAAATAGGTCTAAAAGCCTCCGAGTTTTGTAAACCAGCATTTTCGGGTTATAAATTATTAACTTTTCTTTGTATTTTAATTCTCGAGCTTCCCCTCTATGCTTATGATAATTTCAATAAATTTCAACATAATAAAGACAAACATGATCACAACACTAGACGTAGAAATAATATAGCCACACCTACGTCTATATTAACCTTATTTCAATAGTCCCCAAAGCCTCTAACTATCAAAATAATATAATAAAATTCCTAATAATCATTGGAAAAGTTTAATCTGTTTGCGTTTCAAACATTTACGTAGTATTTAGGTAATGCTTTAGCTTCATTTAACATCTACGTCAAGGTCTCTTGCTTTTAATGTTATTATTGCTACTACTATTACTATTGTTATATCAATATCATTGTATTATTATTTATGCGATTATTATTATCATTGTTATTAGTACCTACTAATGTTATTATTTCTGCGCTTATTGTTAGTTAAGGTTTAAGTTTGTTTGTGACGTCTCTTATATATGTTTTCTTGATCTTTTGGGAATAAACTTTACTTCACTAATTGGTACAAAATGAAACTGCGCAGATTAGACGGAAAGTATCAAACGTATTTCATTTTATGGATTAAAACTGTATCCTGGTAAAAAAAAGCTTTTTAGTGGCGATATTACTCAATTTCAACCTACAACGCTTCCAAACTATGGCAGATTCTTAAATTTTCCGAACTTATATCAGATATTTTTATAAATTGACAGAACTGTAGAAGACAACTGACGATTTGTGATGATTCAAAAATATCAAGAAAATATTATATGTAGTACCAGCCAATGACAATAGATACCTTTATTAAGAAAAATGGCGGGAAAAATCATATTCAAAACTTGGCACCCCATACCTATACTACAAAAAGTTAATAATCTCTGTCACTGAATTTAATTTTATATTGTTTGTCTATTTGCTTAATAAGTTTCCAATTTGTTAGTAGTCAGATGTCCTAAAAATGTGCTATCTTTCACTGACGCATTAGCTTGACATAGCTACTGTATTAATACTATTGAAAAAAAAATGAATAGACAATATATATTTTTAGATAACTTAAGAAGATGATTTAAGATAGATTTAAAGAAAGAAAGCCCTAATTAATATAAGACCGATACCATATTTCTTACATACGAGCTAACTGTATCACCAATCATACAACTGCATTTTAAATATACCAGAAGCATTTTAGGAAATACCAATGCCTCAAGCGATGCCCTCATAACGCCACACTAGAGTAGGTCACGTCTACGTGTAGTCTTTTGTTAATGTTACAATAAGAAAGATCTGGAGTGACCCCCGAGCGTTAATAATATTACTTCACATAAAACCAAGACAAAACATACATCATCATATTTGAACTTGATCTTCTGGTAAGTATGGTTGTCTACCAGTCAAGGCGGAGCTGATCGTCTTCACGAACCAAAGAAAAATTTTAAGAGGGCACCTGTCTATTCCTCGTAATTCTTTTACAACTCGATCACTGAAGTAAAATTCTAACGGTATCTCCCCACCTTGAGATACCTGCACCAACATTACGTGTTGTCGAAGAGGTTGACGACCCTCTGGTTTTTCACTATGGCAGCAGAAGAAGTTCTTGTATTTAGTCCCACACCAACACCGAGCAGGTGATGACCGTCTCTGTCAAAGATGTCATCCAGGTTTTAGCGCGCGAACTTTCGAATTCGTAACGCCGATACCACGACGCGCTTCTTCCAACAGCTTCTCAACGTCCGTACGCTATACCGCGCCTGTTAAATGTTTAACAGTAAATCGGAAAGATATTATTTAACGCTGTATGAATAAGAAAGAAGATGTTCTATTCGTCTAGTAATTGCAATTACAGTTAGTGTTTTATTTATGTTTATTGTTGTTGACACGTTTTAAAGTAATTTATTTCTAATTAAGAGGTTTCTGTTTATTCTAGTCTATGTATAAAAGGTAAGTTGCATTTCCTTCTGTTTATTATAAGTATTAGCGATAAGTTGAGGTTTATTGTATTCTTCAAAATGCGTAATGAGCTAATAATTGTATAACACACGATTAACAATGTTAACCTACTTCAAACGTCTTCTCATAATATCCGTCCCGTAGATTTATACCAAAAATTTCTTGGAAAAGAGGTGTTATGAATACTGTTGACCTAGTAAATTTATTTTATTCGCGTTTCCTTTGTATATAGACTACAATATTAATTAGAATCTAATATTCAAGCCAGTAATCCATTTATAATTAAAGATAATTACAATTTTCAAAGCAAAATTTGGTATGTGGCTGAAAATTTCAGGCTTACTTAGTCGTTGCAGTTTTCCAATCATAATTCCTTTCGGAAAACGGAATATATTCTATCTTGAATTGAATTCAACGCAGATGGGAGGAAATCTTGGCTTATAACTCGATCTCCCTAGACTATGCAAAAATTGATGACAACCTTGTTTGAAATATTAATAGTTTTGATACACTTGCAATACTAACAAAAAATTACAAGATGCCCAATGTTAGTGAAAATTGACAGAGAATTATTGTAAGTACACAATCCTAGAATACCTTTCAGGATCAGAACATTTAAGTTCACGACACATTGGTGTAATAATGTGAACAGTATTCTATTTTAAACGAACCACTCTGAAGGACTTAAAAAAATAATATTAACCACTAGGTCTTCACATTAATGGGGCCAATATCTTGGCTCTGACAATGGCAATAATTAGTTTATCCATTAATCGTTAAATGGTGTTTCTGTGAGCTGTACGCTTAAAACCTCCGTTTCCAAAATATTAAGGCATATTTGTATTAAAGCATCCATTAATAGCCAAAGAACAATTTTCAGGTACGCTTTCTTTAACAAGTCACACGTAGTTGCTTAGAAGAAGCAGAAATATTAAAGAACAATAATTTTTCTTTAAAAATTCTGTTGTATGTATAGTCTCAATTTAGGCAACAAAACAGTTTGACTTGTAACGAGTTCAATTGGGATGGCTAATTAAATTGAGCAAAAATTAAAAAATCTTGCAGCATAAAACTGTAATCGAAAAATGCATCATCAAAACAAAACAGCGTCAAAAGAAAAGAGAATACAAAAGAATTTCTCAGGGTGTGATCCCAAGATATCTTCCTTTTAATGTTTTGCTAACTCCCAAATTGTGTAAGTGCGTTATAAGTTAGTAGTTTTATTGAATTGGTATTATGACCTATTTCGAAGTTCTTCCATTAATATTTAAATTCGTTTCGTGGTGCTAGGAGATCTCCTCCGAAAGCCTTGCCAGTCCCCGGTACGGTGACCTTCCACCTAGCTATAACATTATCAAAATTTATAGCCAAAGACGATTTTTAGGTATGCCTTCTTTCATTGACGACATACACAGTTGCTCAGGAAGGCAAGAATTTTTAAAAATATTGAAGAACCGTTAAATCGTTTTCACTTTTCTTTAACAATACCGTTATACCACAAACATATTCTTAATTTAAACAACAAAATAGTTTGATTTGTTTAATCAGTTTTGGACGAATATAAAGTATGTTAATAATTATAAATTGATTAATTTGGAAACTTAATGGTAATAAGAAATGTTGAACAAGTTTAATAAATACTAAATCCGGGAAGTTTCTAAATTTCTTTCTACAAATTTACATAAGCACTAGTCTTTGTTATAAGAATGTTAAACTTTGTATATAAGTTAGAACCAGTGACTCCTCAGTCATTAGATATTTAAATCTTAATATCACTTGATTGTAAATCTTCTTACCCTATATATCTATCTATCTACTAAGGTTCTTAGGTAACGAATCTGATTCATTTTGTGTGGTGCAAGTCGTACCTCAATCGTTAGGCAAAACTTTGTACATAAATTAGAACTAGTGGATCCAAAGACTAAGCTATTGCACTGTCTAAATATGTATGTGAAATTTAAGTTCACTTGATTGTAAAGTTTTTGACACCGTAAGGTAGAGGATTTTGATAGAAATATTGAAGTGGACCAGGTTTGGTTATACGTTTCTACGCCTAGCTACATGGTGGTTTTCCAACAGACAATAAAGAAAGTGCGCATGTATTCGATAAGAGATCTGACTAATTTCGTATCATATAAGTCTTACCTCAGGAGTTTATTTTAGGTCCCCCTTTATTTTCTAGAGTCAAATAGGTACGTACAATTTTGTAAACTACGCTTGTGTTGGGGTGCCAAGCAGGTTTATCTCTACGTTGTTCTCCATGACTAAAACCATCTTATATCGGGATCAGAGATTTGCAGACCCTGTCTACTTTGGCATTGTCAAAAACTTGGTAATGCGCACAATGAAGTAATACTGCTCGGTAAAAGATATCTGTTAATAATGAAAAGCTAACCATTGTAAAATGTAATAAATACTTAACAAAGTTAGACTTGTGAAGCGATCCTTTTATCTAGTCCACTTCTTCTTTTTCAGCCTTTAGTCATCCACTCCTGGACAAAGGCCTCCCTTTTCCTCTTCTACTCTTCTCGGTCTCTTGCTATGTTGTAAGTCTGTCTCTATGCACTCACGGTCTCCTATGGACAAGACGCAACATATTCCACTACATCTCTCACCTTAGTCCTTCGTCTAATATCCTCGTTTCGCAAGTGATCCCGCAGATTCAGTCCCATTATGAGACGCTCTATTGCTCGTAGTAGTTGCTTTGTACTCGTAGTTTATTAGATGATTTAACAGTCACTAATATAGTTTTCTATCGTCACAGGAAGAATTCAATAGTTTGGATTTTAGATTTATTGCGATGTCCGGGTTGCTCAGGATGGGTCTAAGTCTACCAACAGCTGTCTATGTCATACGAATTGCATTACGACAACAAATATCCGAAGAATTTGAGTGTTGGGCTATCCACATTTCTGATGTTTGAAGTATTTTTATTCATAAATCCTTCCGAACTTTTCGTTTTTCTCGACAACCGAGCATAATACAAAGTTTCTACAAGAAGATCTTATATTTGCCATTTTAACTGGTCTATTAGGTGATGCTAATTTCGTGATTGTAAATCAAAAAAAGTTCTATTGATGTTAACACTAGGGATATTTTTTCCCTTTGCTGTAAGTTTGGTAATTTCGGAAACTTCCACCATAAGAAGCATCTAATAATTCTTAATCGCCATGCCAAATTTTATTTTCATCGTACAAGTAAATTAGCTTAAAGATGGAACAAACGATTTTTTTCTGGAACTTTGAAGACTTTCATCTCGAAAACGGTGCGATTTCGAATAAGACTATTGTTGGTCAATGGTCATTATTTGACACGTAGTATATCCAGTTAAAGTATTACTCATAATTGATGAGCCACCCTGTATATTCCTCCACTGTCTCGATTAGTTCTTACAATCACTTCACCAATGAATATAGGTGATTCAATTGGTGGTTGGCTTTACTGAAATTCATCGTCATACCAATCTTCTCAAGTTCTTCTTTTAAATCCAACATTATTTGTTTTAATTGATTTATGTCACTGCCTATGTCCTCTGCAAAGTGAAAATAATTGAGATATCTGCCGTAGATATTGATACCATACGGTTCCAATCCAGTTGTTTGAAATCTTCCTCAACCTAGTTCACTTAGTGTGCAGTAATGTACCACGCTGTATTTGACAGAGATGCAGAACATGCTATTTGACCGATTCTAGTTTTGTACCTTACACTGTAGCTATGCTAACAAACCGCATTTATTTGTTTCTTTCTTTATTTCCTACTTGTACTTATGTACATAGTATCAATATGGTCATTATTATTATTGTCCTATTCCATCAGATGTATGAGTTGTAACTTGTTACAATAAGTATTCTATTATTATTGGATATAACGACCTTCTCAAAGAACGTGTACAGTCCCGGTTACATGTTCGTCATTATACCCACATTCGTTATAGATAGTTATCGAGAATATCGAGTTTGGTTTACATACATCCAACTGTCTAATTTGAAATGAGGAGAAAAACGTTATTGAGGCACGCTACTTGATAATTTTTATCTTTTGTGTGATTTTTGCAAAAGCAGTATTATGTTGAAGTACGCCAACGAAAATAAATTATCGTAAAATCTTTTCCCGAAAAATGTTTTTCTCGGGAAATAATTATAAACAAACACTCAGGTAATTTGTTTATATAACACTGAATTCTATTCTATTGCTCATTAACGTTAACATAACGTAAATATGTTGTATCCACTAATTTACAGCATATGCTAGCTGTTATGTATGTAATGATAATATTTTAATTACTAAATTACAACGAACTACTTTATTATTACAAAAGTGTATTCAAAAATCTTCTAGTTCTATAGAAACCTACACAATATAGTTAGACCCCAGTTTTAATTATCTCCAAGTAATTAAAACTAACTATTTACCTGTTATTATAAAATTGGAACTATTTAATTACTCTAGTTTTAATTTCTCTTCAATATTTAATTAAAGTAATACCAGGTGATACAATATATATTTTTAATATTTTAGTCTACAGTACAATAGCCGTTTCTATTACGTTCACTGGCAATTCTCATATTTAGGTTAATGTCAAGATTTTCAAGCGCAATTGCACGTTTATACATACGTAACCGTTTATATGACACAGAAAATCAGATGTAGTGAAGTTCACGGTTGCAATAACTATTCAGTCAGTCAAGGTATAAAATGGTTGGTTAAATTTGCACACAAGGAGCTTCGTAAATATTTGAAGAAGATAAGTATACATAGATTGCATAAAGAAATAGATTTAAAGGTATTCGGTAATTAATGATATTTTTACGTAAATAGGTACTAGTTCAGTTTCTTCTAGATTGTACATATATAGATGCGGATGATCTTTTCCGCAGAATATTTAATCGGACGCCACAAACATTTTAAGGGTGTTGGGTACAAAAAAAATAACTTCTTTATTACTGATTCTTTCATGTGCAATAGAATGTAAACATGTTTCTAGTATGTTTCAAGGAATAAAAGAGAAATGTAAAACGAAAAATAATGACTATGAGATGACTTACGAGTTAAAAAAGTCAACATCTTGTGTCAATCCCAGAGCCATTGACAATGGTCCGATGGAAGTGAGATTTTAAATATTCATGTATAAGATATACTTTTACGTCTTGATGAAGCTATTTAATCAAAAAAGAAATTATTTATGGAAATAAAATGTTTTGAAAGCAGCACTGAAAGTAACATTAACGTAACCGCACTTTTCAAAACGCTTTATTTACATAAATAAGTTATTTTTTGATTAAATAGCTCTTCATCAAGACGTAGAAGTATATCTTATACATCAATACTTAAAATCTTACTTCCATCGGACCATTATTAATGGCTCTGGGATTGACATAAGATGTTGACTTTTTTAACTCGTAAGTCATCCTAGAGTCATTATTTTTCGTTTTACACTTTTCTTTTAGTCCTTGTAATATACTAGAAATACGTTTATATTATATTGCACATGAAGAAATCAGTAATAAAAAAGCAACACCCTTAAGAGATCTTCAAAAAGAAATAGAATCGGTAAACAAAAGCATGGCAGCATATCTGTCAAGGTTAGTCATTGATTACGGGAGGTGTTATTTTCTTGTGACTAGAGTTTTGGTGGAGCAAATTTTGCGGATCCAGGTCGATCCCAGACAAATATTAATCGTCTCAAAATCCTTAAAAACATCTAACGACAATGGTTGATTATACATAACTT
>SMLS01073723.1:0-11523 GCA_004785975.1 Popillia japonica
AGGAGAACGATTTTATACAAATTAGCAGAACTTCAAGTATGTAATTTAGATTAGACAACATCTACAGTGTTTCGTAAATTTTTATTAAGAGCTATTGAAGATTGTACGAGATTACGTTTTAAAGGTTGACATTATTCTGGAATTTTGGTGGAACTGTAAGTTTTTGGCGACTACATATGGCATTAAACCGTAACAGCAATTAGTTAGATAGAAGAGGCTTTGCTTAACTTGATTGATTATATTATGTGATAAATAAAGTACTTTTGGCAGTTCTTTCTGATAAGGATAATACACTTCCGAGCATAAAATTAGGGTCATCCCGTATTTGAATTTTGTCATGTTTGCGTGAACAAGAAAATTTTTTTGTCATTTTTTCAAAGCTTCTGTGATATAAGAAAAGTTTGATAAAAACAGGGTTCCTCAACTGAATTCCTAAAAACCATTATCAGCATATATTTGGTTTCTATGGTTTTATCTGTCAATTGCAAATTCTTTCTACAAGTGTATCATAATTGTCAGTGTACTACAATGAGAATAAAACCTGTTGTTGCGGCAAGAATTGTGGCGGTTGTAGAAGATGGTCGCGGTCAGGGCGAAACTGCAAGAAACGATGGTGTAAATCTCTCAAGTGTGCAACGAGTATTTCAGCGGCATGAAGCTAGAGATGATCGCTTTCTCGTTTTTAGTGCTTTGAGAAGCCGAACCGTCACAGCAGTTTCTCTTCGAAATCATCTACAAGAAGTGAGAAATGTAAATATAAGTGAGTGGACAGTTAGGAGTGGAGTCGCCTCCTAACTGTCCACTCGCTTATATTTACATTTATATTCTAGATTATCTTCTCGAACATCGAATTGCTAGGTTGAATTTGGCAAGGGAACACTTTGATTTGATTTGCACACTGGGTACGGATCAGGGTTGTGCATCATCCCCTTAACACCGCGGCCTAAGACCTATTATTAGTATTATTCCGTACCTAGTGAGTTTGTTTACATAAACAGGTTTGTCCCCTTTACTAGGTTTAATAGCCTGTATGGTAAATCTCGTTTCGGTAGACCTGTTGGTTGGTTAATTTGTTCCAAAAATGACCGTCTCCGTTGTACCAATGCAGCGCATTAAAATACAATGTGGTAGGTTGTTTCCTCTTCCTCATTGCATAATCTGCAGATAGGTTCATCTCTAAAGATTCCAATTCTATGCAGATATTCCGTTAGACAGCCGTGTCCTGTTAACAGGCTCGTCACTGTTCTAAGCTGTACTCGGCTAAGAGCTAGCACATCCGCTGCTAACTGCTGGGATGGCTTAGCTTGAACAATAGCGGATTGCACTCGCGTATTATTTTCCGATGAATGGCGATTTTGTCTTACGGGCTCAGATAAACGTGTTAGAGTGTGGCGACGACAAGGTGAGAGATATGCTCAAGTGTGTATTGCTGAGCGACTTCCATTTGGTGGAGGTTCAGTTATGGCTTGGATAGGCATATCTTTTGATGCTCGCGCGGAGTTAGTCTTTATCGAGAATGGGACATTAAATGCGCATTGATACCTAACACAGGTTCTAGAATACCATGTTATACCGTTCATGGTTGTTCTTAGAGACGACGCAACCTTCATGCATGATAATGCACGACCACACACTGCTCGGATGGTTACTGAATATCTCGACGAGGTTCAAATCACACGATTTGCTTAGCTTGCTCGCAGTCCGAATATGAATCCAATTGACCATGTTTGGGATGAGATGGGGAATCGTTTACGAAGACATGTGTCGGCCGCCAGAAATTCTGGAGAGCTTCGCGACATACTGGTGCAGGAATGAGACAATCTTTCACAGAATGTGATCTTAAATCTGATCCAAAGCAAGCTGTTATCACTGCCAGAGGAGGGAATACTCGCTACAAAAGTCCTTAAATCCTTTTGTTTCAATGAAAAGCACATTACACTCAAATTTTTCATTTTCATTACATTAAATAAACTTAAAAAAAAATGACAAAAAGTTTCTTTTGTTCACGCAAACACGACAAAACAGTCGCATAGAGTTAGTAAACTATGTTACAACCGAAAACTTTCGAAAACAAAAAGAATTTCTGAAATAACGTCAAAATATGAGGTGAACCTAATTTTCAATATTCTATGTATATTATGTCTAAGAGTAATACCAGCCAACTTGCATTTGATGTCTGGTTGCATCTTAGATATTGTAATTCGTGGATATTTTGTATGTAAGCTACCTCCTTCAGAGCCTTCATTGGCTGTGCGGTTTTGCGCAGTTTTCTGACTCGCTTGTTTGGTGGCTTTTGGTATCTCAAGTACAAGTAAGACTATTTATTATAAATATGACTATTTTGGTACTCATCTTACTCATAAAAAATTTACGAGTGAAATTGTTTCTTGGTTTTTGAATAATAAATACATATATTTTTACAATAATGTTTTTTATGCAAATGTAATTTTTGTGCCCATTTCGTAGTTAGAGATTTAAGAATACAACTATACTTTGCTTATTCAGTCATATTTATACTGCAATTGACTTGAATTTACAGTGAACGAGCATGCTGATAAATTTGTTAAAGATTTAGATTCTGCAAGTTGAGATATATTACTGCGTAAGCATGAAATATGTATGTAGAGGCCGTTATTGGTGTTGCTTTAAAGTCGATTCCTTCCTATCAACTGGCAGAAAACAAAGCACATCCATAAGCGGGATTTAGATACGTATGCATATTTTGCAACGTTCCGAATTGGATCCAACGTCGTTCTTTGTTTTTATTCTTTCTAAATTGCATACACAATATCGCCAATGTGTCGCTATATGCACAATATTCATTTAATAATTTCTTTACAGAGTGTTGATGACAGTTTCATTACGGCCAATAGGAGTATACATAGTGCCAGGGAATGAATAGTGTAAAATATGGCTCTTTATAAATATTAATATTTATATATTCTCTTATATAACACAATATAACATGCGGTCATTTGAAAAGTTCATCAAGTAGCGTGGGACATATTGAGAATATTTTTATGTCGTTAATTAAAACTGACTACTTAACATATGAAGCTGACAGTTTTATACATATTATAGTAACAAATAGCAATGAATAGGAATTTATTGAAAACTATAATATAATAATAATACTAATTTACTCTGTATTTTGCAATGCGAATCAATAAATAATAATAGAAAACTATAACAAATGTTGTGCTTCAACAGTAATACTCTTTAAAATTCTCCATTTAAAATTTCTAATCACATTCTGTAACAGTATTGGATTGTTATTAATCCCCGTGCAGTTCTATTCGATGTGGTGTTAAATCGCATGAGCGTGCAGGCAAAGGAATTTCAATATTTCGGCCAATTATACACTGATCAAAAAGTTCTCTTAAATAATCCAAAGATTCCGCAATACAGTGACAAGGGGCTCCACCTTGTTGGAAATATGCGTTTTAAGTTTCATCATCATCTAACTGATTGATAAATGATTCTAAAATTTCTGAGCGGCACCTTTCATCAGTTAACGTTCCCTGAAAAAATATTGGTCCAATGATTATCGCTGGTCAAACACATTTTCTTTGGATCTAACGATTCCTCAATAACTGCATGTGGATTTTCACTACTCCAATTCTTGTATTTTGGGAATTGATGTATCCTGTTTTATAAACCCATGCTTCATCATTCGTTGTGAAAGCTGTCCATTATGATTGTTCATAATTACGAACCAATTACAAAATTGTAATCTACCTGGGTAATCAATTTCTAACAAGTCTTGTACTATAGTCACACGGTATGGATAAAGTTGTAATTTTTTTTGAATAATTTGTGACTTGTACCAACAGAATAGTTAATTTGTTGACTCAGGCGTCGAACAGATGTTTGTGGTTAATTTTGCATTATTCCTTCAACAAGACTGATAACTGGAGGTGTACGTTTCCTAATTGCTTCGCTGCCTTATTTTCTCGAAAGACTACCAGTTTCAGAAAACACTTTTAAAGTTCTATCCAATGTTTCCGTAAATTGCACATAAGAATCCATTGCAAAATGTGGAAACAACTTGAAACTCTTGGATGTAATTTTGAGCCGAGTACACTCGTACACCATTATTGTATTAGCTCTTCGATAATAACCCTGGACTAAAAATTTTGTGTTCTAAAGTGACGGCCATTTTAAAAGCTACGTTTAAAACTGAGAAACATTTTGTTTAAACCAGAATCGGCGTAAGAATGTAATTGTTAATTGTGATTAACAACTGAGAGTAATCAAATTTTATTTGAATTTATGTTTATGTAAAAGAAAACATACTCATTTATGTACGGCTGTGTCTATCAAAATGTCAACACAAACTACATGAAATTTTCAAATGAACACATGATATAATGTCTCTAATGTTATAGATCGTCTCAACCTCAGTATGCAGTACACGTATTATGGGAATTCGATACACGGTTGCCAAATCGTCCAATCAGCTGTACTTTATTATTATTTGATATTTCAGACGATCAAACCATAATTTTCATGACTACTAAAACCAACTAAAACGTAACTAATAATAGACGTTTTCGAGTATACATTGGTTTTAACCAATTAGTTTTTTATTATGTTCGATCTGATGCAATGCTCTTGCAATCTTTTGCAAATTATCTTCTATCCACATTTCCTTTTCAATACTTTTACATATTAATAGTATACAGGTTGTTCTAAGTTAAGTGCGCACTATTGCTAACTTCGTTATTATTGGAGCTACGAAGTCGATTAACTTAGCAAACTAGTAGTATTTTTCCTGCTGATTACAATGGTAACAACAGAAAAATAATTGAATGTCAACTCTTTTAGATATTCAAGAAAATAATATTTTTTTAATGGAACACCCTGTATGTTTTACTGCAGTTTGATTAAAAAATTAATTGTGAAGTTTTAATACAATATTACGAAAAAATTAAAAATAAAATTATGACATTTTATATTAACTCAGTATACCTTAGTTTAAGTAACAACAAATCAACATAACTATGAAAAAAAAGTTTATATTATAATAATCATAGTAATTGTTCAAAAACATTGCCCTCTTGCTCAACACACATAAAGACCCTTTTATAAACGTTGCGAGTTGCCTTTAAAATAATATGTGAATCAATATGTCTGATAATGTTATTAATGCAATTTTGTAGTTGATTTAACGTTTCATATCGTGCCTTGTAGACTTCATTTTTCACGTGCTCCCATAAAAAGAAGTCCAACGGTGTCATGTCTGGTAACCGTGGGGGCCATCGAACTGGCCCGTTTGTACCTATCCAACGATTTTCAAATAATCTGTCCAATAACCGTTGTGCACCATGATAGTTATGGGCTGGGACATCATCCTGTTGGAAATGGACAAGTAGTCGGTCTAACAAAAAATTTTCTAATATTTCCGGTATATGTATGTCCTGTTAAAGATCCATGATAAAAAAATGGGTCTACAATTTTAGACACGATAATACTACACCAAACGTTTACACTAAAACGATTTTGTGGATTAATAGGATGAACAAGTAAAGGATTTGTATTAATCCAGTAATATGGTGTTTTTCTGTTGAACATTCCGCTATTGGAGACATTACACTCGTCCGTCCACAAAATGCATCTAAAAAATCTGGATCTTCGTGACAGGCATTAATAAACCAATGTGAAAATTCCAATCTTTTTTCGAAATCACCAGCGTATAAATTTTGCACTGGTTGATAGTTATAAGGGACAAATTTATGCTTTTTTTAAGTTTTGTGGAAGGTGTTTAGAGAGAAACCCGCATCTCTTGATAAATCTCGATTGGAATTGTTTGGGTGTGTTTGAAAATAAGCTGAAATAATTATTTCGGTTTCTTCGTCGATTATAAATTGCTTTGTACTTTTTTGCTTGAAAACTTCTTCATTTCTTCTAAATTTTCTATAAAGTTTCAAAAAAAATCGTCGATTCGGAATGTTGCGTTCAGGATATACCTCGTTATAATACCTATTCTTGGGCTTGCGTACCGCATATTATACATACATATACGCTTCTAAAAAGAGGAAAAGGCGAAAGGTAAAATAGCAGTTGTGAAATATCAGAAAATCAAAACAAATGAGAAATGGATGTTCTGGGATACGAGTAGAAGTGTACTAGCAGAAAGTAAAAGTATAAATTTTTCAAAAAACTAGCAGTAAATAAGAAAGAAACGGACACGAAACTGACGACGACAGCGATGAAGAGGCACATGATTAAACGGAAAACGGAACAGAATAAAACTGTAAAGAGAAATAAGAAAAGGTATAAAGCAAAGTTAGGAACATGGAACATTAGAACTATGTTAACACCAGGGAAGATTGAAGAAATCGGAAAAGAAATGCAACGATACAATGTAGGAATTCTTGCTCTACAGGAGACAAGATGAAAAGAAGAGGGAATAATAAACAAGCAGAAGTACTCTCTGCTGTATGTAGGAGAGGACAAGCAAGGGATGAACGGAAACGCATTTATGTTAAATAACAAATTTAGAGAGAAAGTTATGGAATTCAAGAAAGTAAATGGCAGAATATCATATATAAGAATAAAAAATAACATGGCCAATATCTCAATATTAAATGTATATACACCTACAGATGGTGCAACAGACCAAGAAAAAGAGGCTTGTTATGAAAAAATAGAAGAGGCATGTGAAACAATACCTAAGCACAATACCCTAACAATTCTTGGAGATCTAAATGCCAAAATCGGGAAAGAAGATTTTTTGAAGGATGTGTAATGTGTATATGCACCTAGCAAGTACTAAATATAAACACAGGAAACAGCATAAAATAGCCTAGATGCTTCCAGGAAAAACAACAGGAAACCAAATAGACCATGTGCTGATATGCAAGAAGAGAGAAAGGATTATACAAGACGTACGGTCATACAGAGGTACAAGCGTAGACACGGATCATGCATTAGTGATAGTAGATATGAACATAAGAATAACAGATAGTAATAAAAATAGAAATAAGAAAGTAAAGTGGAATGTTGACTGTCTAAAAAATTATAAAAAAGAGAAAGAGTACAAAGCGGAAATAATATCTCACTTGGAAAAAAATATGAAAACCACAGATCTAGAAAGAGAGTGGAAGAGTTTAAAGAGAACAATCATTAAGTCATCTGAGAAAGTTCTAAGTAGGAGGACACCAGAAAACAGCAAAGGATGGTTTGATAAAGAGTGTGAAATAGTTATAAAAATGAAATCTGAAGCAAGATTAAAATGGTTAAGAACTAACAATGAAATAGAATATGAAGAATATAAACACAAAAGGAAAGAAGCAACGAAAGTAATAAAAGCTAAAAAACAGGAATGGATAAAAGAGATGATGGATGAAATAGAAAAAGATAATAAGAACAAAACTAAGCTGTATCAGTATATAAGAAAGCAGAAAAATAAGAAATATTTCACACCAAAGATAGATAAAAAAGAATGGGAAGAGTATATAAAACTAACTTCAACGAGAGAGCGCATAGAAAATATGGAATATACTGACGAACGTATAGGAGAAAATGCAGAATTAAAAGACGAGCCCACAGAACCGTCAAAAGAGGAATTCAACGAAGTACTAAAAAACTTAAAACAAGGAAAAGCGCCAGGACCGGACGATATATGCAGTGAGTTTATCCAGAACGGAGGACCAGAGCTTCGAGAAAGATTATACGAGTTAATGATTCAAATTTGGAGACAAGAAGCTATGCCAGAAGAATAGAGGAGTGGAAATATAATACCCATTCCAAAAAAAGGAGATTTATTAAAATATGAAAACTACAGAAGGATAACGTTGTTAAATGTAGCGTATAAAATATTAACATCCTTAATACTAAAAAACATCAAGAAATATACAGAAACCGAGTTTGGGGAATATCAGAATGGTTTTAGGCAAGGGAGATCCACAGTAGATGCAATCCACACAATTAAGCAAATAACAGAAAAATGCTATGAACAAAACATCGAAGTACATATAGTATTTATTGATTTTAAACAAGCGTTTGATAGCCTGAACAGAGACGCACTGATAGAGGATGCAAAGATATTAAATATACCTGAAAAATTAATAAGAATGATCAAAATTACTTTGGAAAGATCAAGAGCGGCAGTAATCACGCAAGAAGGTTTAACAAATGAGGTAGAAGTAGAAAGAGGAGTACGTCAGGGGGATGGTTTATCAGCTACGTTATTCAATATAGCACTGGAAGGGGCAATAAGAGCAACTAACTTTAAGGGAACAATTATCCAGAAATCCGTACAACTAGTGGCATACGCGGATGACATCGAAATAGTAGCAAGAGATGTAAAACATTTAGAAGAGGCAGTAAAATCAATAATCAAAGAAGCACGGAAAAGAGGTTTAGAAATCAACGAAACTAAAACGAAGTATATGGGTGTTATGAGAAGAGACATGGCAAATACTAGCGCTGCAATCAAAATAGGTAAATATACGTTCGAAGAAGTAAAATATTTCAAATATCTTGGAGTAATTATAAGTAACAAAAACGAGGAGGACATGGAAATTAATCAAAAAATACAGGCAGGATACAGAGCATTTTACAGACAAAAGATAATTATGCACAACAAGAACCTAAGTAATAAGACAAACTTAAAAGTGTATAAAACAACAATCAGACCAATACTAACATACGCAGCGGAGAACATGTGCCTGACACTTAGACAAGAAGAACAACTAAAAATTTTTGAGAGAAAAATAATAAGAAAGATTTACGAAGGAAAGAAAATAAACGAAGAGCAATATAGGCGTCTAACAAATGATGAGATAGATAAAATCTTAGAGGGAGAAAACATAGTTAGAACAATAAAATCTCTAAGAATTAAGTGGTACGGCCATGTGTGTAGAAGAGAAGATAGTTCGGTAATAAAGAAAATAATTAAATAGAAACCCCAGGAAGGCAGACCAAGACAAAATGTCATAATAACTTTTTTATTTTCCATTTTTTCGTAATGTTGTATTAAAACTTTTTTGTTGACATTTAAATTTTTAATCAAACTGCAGTAAAATATACAGGGTGTTCCATTAAAAAGATATTATTTTCTTGAATATATCTAAAAGAGTTGATATTCAATTATTATATTTTTCTGTTGTTACCATTGTAATCAGCAGGAAAAATACTACTAGTTTGCTAATTTAACCGACTTCGTAGCACTAATAATAACGAAGTTAGCAATGGTGCGCACTTAACTTAGAACAATCTGTACAGGGTGTATTCGAAATAAAAATAAAGATTATGAAAAATGGAATAAAATCAAAGAAATTAGTAACATGCTTTGGATGCATTGCAAAATATTTTGCGCAAATTCTTTCCCAGATGCGAGAAAAAAAATTACAAAGATATTTATGAAATATTCGTCGCGCCACTGTTTTAACAAATACATCTAGGCGATAACTAACATGGGTACAACGCACAATCAGAGTCAGTCTGTTTCGAATGTTGAACTATGTAGATGTTGCAGACATGGAACCAACAATTCTTTAATAAAAAGGAAAATACGACTACGATTACAAAAATTGCAACTAAGAAACTATCTTTATTTCACCACAATAGTTTTACTTTTACTACAGTTAAATGATTTTCAATCGTTGTTTAAAGTAATTCCATAGATTGGATACATTTAAAATCAAATTTATTAATTAGTCTCCGATAGTATTTTCATACGTAATCACATTGATATTATTAAACTCTTCATTCAAAGCTATTTAAAAAAACACACATCAGCGTTATTTCGTAGTTTTTATATCAACAGCTGTTTTTGCGATGTCTTATCCAGATAAACATATTTTCGATTCATAGGCGGCGCATATTACAGTTTATAAGAAGATTAATTTTGGCATTCGCGTCCTAATTAAACACAAATTTTTTGGATTTATATTCTACATAATTGTATCTTACCATTGTTAATATTTTTTACTTTTATTTCAAATACACCCTGTATATACATATATTAGAAGAAACACCGTGATATGAACTTATAGAGTATATAACATAACTTGAAGCAATTCCTGCTTTTTGGATGAGTAAGTTGAAGGCTTTTTTCGTAATTTATCAAATATTAGCCATTCAGTAAACTGTCTAACTATATTTGCAGTACCTCTGTCGTAACATAAAATATTGTCCTTTAAAGGTAATATACTTCAGTGGATACACAAAGATGACCGTAGTAAATGACATTTTCCTAAAAATAAAACGCTATGAACGTTAGAACTCGATTTACGTGAATGTACAAAATTGTATTCGTTGTGTACTGTCCTTAGGTACACTTTTATATTTATAAAATCAATTAAGTCGAAAACTAGAAAAAGCACAAAACTTTATATTTTAAAGTAACATAAACGGAGCACAAACGAATCGCCTACAAAATCTTTGAAATACATCAGAGCGGAACTTGCTTCGTCAAAAAAGACGAAATGTGAAATTGTGGAACGAGCAGCGCCACGAAATAAAGATTTGATTCGGTCAGTTTTACAAGCCTGGACCAGCATCACTGAAATGTATGGCAGTGGGTTAGATTCAGCAGTTCCTCAACGCTTAGTTAAATGGAGTGTTTAGAGTTAAATGGAAGTTGTATTAGCAAATGAGGTGAATTATTTGTTGTAACTTTATTATTTAAGTAATAAAAATATACGTATAGGTACCGTAAAATGATAACTGTGCTCGTTGTTTTCCAAATACTTTCCCGACGGACTATATAATATAGGAGATTTATATAATTTTGAAGAAAGAAAACATAAGTAATTGCAAGGAAACACAGGCTAGTGGCAGTGACCGATTTAAATAAAATTTGGTGGGTTTATAAACTGATGTATTGTAAGAAAAATGGTAACTTTCTTAGTTGCTAAGTCGCTAGCTCTTGGGGGATAAGCGTTAGATATTATGAACCTTTAATACGTGTGTACAGGATTTTCAAACTTTGGTGGTCGATTTTGCATATGTCTACCAAATAAAAATTTTCAAAATTGAAATAGATATATGTATTGATATGTCATATTGATATGTCATTGATAGGGCGCTCTATCCCCCGAAAGCGGGCAATTTAGCAGCTAAGAAAGTAAATGTTGTCCTTAAAATACATCAGGCAATAAACCCATCAAACAGCTCAGCAACTTGCAAATAAAACATTCTTTGAACGTGATGGTATTTCCTGTACTAACGGTAGCAACGGTAACTCTTTTTAATATGAGTATGTTGGTTTCGAAAAGAACCGTTGCACAGTGCGGCGACTATATGGAGTTTACGGCAAAAATCATTTCTTTTAATCACCTTGAAATAACAAAAGCATCTAATTTTTTTCTTGGGTATTAAATATTTAGCCGTAAATCTACAACAAATTATAAAAGTATATACATAAAATAAGAAGGTATTCAAACAAATGCTTGCCGTTCAGTATAGAATATCAACGTAAATTCTTATTGCAACTCACATCTTTAGTTAATAGTACATAATACATTTAATTTCCTTGTTAATTTCTGTAGCTTATAGAACTATACGAAACAA
>SMLS01073725.1:0-33213 GCA_004785975.1 Popillia japonica
TTTTCTACTAGTATTCTTACCCCTCTCTATAGTTTGTTCTGCTGCTTTTTCTATACATTTTTTAATGCTGTTCCACTCATCATCTACATTCATTTTATCGTCTTTTCTCTCTTGTAGCATCATTTCTAATTTTAATTCATAGTGTTTCCTCTGCTTCTCGTCTACCAGCTTATTTATATCCCATTTTAAATTTTGCTTTTTGTTAACGTTTTCTTATTTTTTGCTTTATTATTGCTGTTACCATGAAATGATTCTTACATCTTTTACCGACGTTTGTCTTCTTCTGTTAATTAGCACATGATCTATTTGTGTACGATGTTTCTTGTCTGGAGTTGTCCAGGTTACTTTATGCTCTTTGGGGTGCTCGAATTTAGTACTACTTATCACCATGTCCATCTTTGCGGCTAATTCACACAACCTGCGCTCATTATTATTTGTTCTCTCGTGTATAGTGTGTCTTCCCTCTATCGACTCCACGTAATCCTGCTGTCCTATTTGGGCATTAAAATCTCCCAGTATTAGTATCGTGTCTTCTTTAGAAGCTTATTCAATTTCTTCTTCTATTTTACAATACATGCTTTCTTCTTCATCTTCATTCGCATTGTCGGTTGCGCAATACACAATTAAGAAAGATATGTTTAGCGGTTTCGCTTGAATTCTCAGGTAGGCCATCCTTTCATTAATTGGCCTAAACTCTATTACATTTTTCCTTGTGTCCCCAAACAACATTAGTCCACACTTATACAAAAGCAATAAATCTCGGAGTAAATATATGCACTTTTATCTTACAAGCAAAACAAATATTAATTAGCATGTAAGGCATGACTAAACTGATAAATGACCACATTTTTGACTAATTCTCGTAGAAACACTGAAGGTAAGGCTAAAATTCAGCGCAAAAGTATGTACTTGAATTTTTTCCGCTTATGACGGTAAACCGACATAAAATTTGCCTTCTCTAAATTTGTAGATCAAATCCTATCCAAGAAAATTTAATGCCAATGATATTTTTTATGTCAAATTCGTTTAAGTTTTAAGTAACTAAAAACGTACACGCCAATATTTACATTATTGTATATGTATATGTAAATACAGTGGATATCTGAAGATATAAAATATAGTAGCTAAAACTAATGTTTTTGTGTTTGCTGAAATCAATTCTCTTCCTATTTTATAAAACAGTAATAAGTTTAAGCGTAGTTGACATGTACAGTTACCGTGACCTTCTGGCATGTCTCACCCAACAAAAGGTTTCCGCCTCTAACGTCGTTTACACGTGGAATTACCGTGACTTTCTGGTATTCGCCAGACATCCCATTGCTCCTGAAGAAGCCACTTACATTAGTGGCGAAACGTCGAGTTTTTTTATTGTATATCTTCTACATTTTTTGTACTGTATATATGTATAAACCATAACTCGGCAACACCTCGAAACGCTCATAATAGACACTCGAAGCGTGGAAGCCCTCGATATTATTTAGTAATAGTATACAGGGTGTCCGCGAAATACAAAGCATGCTTTTAAGGGATGATAGCTACAACGATTTAGAACCAAAAACATATAATACACGTTGGGTCTATCTGTAAGCGTAAACGAGAAAAAAAATTATTTCTCATGTCACAAACTTCGATGCATACTGTACACCGACAGCTGATCCGTGCAAGATTTACCCGACGATTACAGGCGTGTGTTGCAACACATCGAGCCTTCCTGTAATACATTTTCTCCTGTCTCTCAAAAGTCCTTTTTAGGACCACCAATTTATCACAAATAAAAGAAAAGAACTCAATTTTGTAGTAGCCTTTACGAAAGAGCTTAAAGCGCCATAACATAATTGCAGTAATTACGTTTTTTTCATTCAATGCGACTTTCCCTCAACTTAAATTTTCATTTACCGATCGGAGGCTGCTATTAAATACGCCCTTTTCACTCTAACTTCAACATAACATCGATTTTATTGTCATAACATTATTTTAAAAAACGCAAAGGTACCTTTATTTTAAAACGTATGGCCATTGACACCACGCTTCAATTTCAAAGTATGAAATAATTCGTTTTCATCGTTGTTTTCAGTTATTTTCAACCCTAAATTTTTTATATGGTTTTTTGGTTATTTAAGAAGCAATATGGATGAGTTTTCTTGTACAGTTTGACCAAATAAGGTTTTTTAGAAATAATTTTTTTTCTCGTTTACGCTTACAGATAGACCCAAGGTGTATTATATGTTTTTGTTTCTAAATCGTTGTAGCTATCATCCCTTAAAAGCATGTTTTGTATATCGCGGACACCTGTAGTTGGTGAAACAAGCATTTGTCCACTCAATGACATCGACAAAAGTGTGATAACACTGTATAAGGCTGCAATACCGACAAAAGTGTGATAACACTGTATAAGACTGCAATATTTAACGGCGGTAGTATACCTATACAATGAAAAGACTATAATAAACTAAGAAATGAGGTAAATATGTTAGTAAAAACCAAAAAACATCGATATTTTCACAATATCATTGAAGATTAAATATACCCAACGATCCATTGTTTCATTCATAAATGCTAAACTACGCACACCAACGGCCGCCATGCATCTCCAGACCATTACGGGTTCACCTCCGTGTATTACTGTTCGTAGTAAATATTTTAAATCGAGCGCTGTCCGTGGTCGTCTCCATAATTTTCCTCTTCCATTACATCCAAATATATTGAAATTACTTTCATCTGTAAACAATACGTTTTTCCAAAAGTCCAGGTTTTTGTTTTCGAAGAATGAAGTTAGTTAAGTCGTAACGAATTCCAACCTTCGCTTGCGGTTTACATCACTAATAAAAGGTTTTTTACGTGGTACTTTTCCGCTATATCCAGATTTTCGTAAAATTCTTTTTATATTTTCTGAATGTACCTTTTTTCCAGTTTCTACCTCTATCTGAGCACTTATTTTTGGAGCACTTATTCGAGGATTCATCTTCTCTCCATGTATACATATATACATTTATCTCCTCGCGTTTAGTTAAAATCTTTGGGCGCCCAATTCGTGGTGCCGTCTCAATGGTTCCAGTAATTTAGAATTTTTTATTACACTCTCTACTGTAGATTGCGGTCTATCAAATAATTTAGCTATTTCGACTAACGATTCTTTTTTTTTGTGTTTTATTATCAGTTCACGTATATCAATCGACATCTGTTTCACTCATTGAATGCTTTCTTTATCACAACTATGTACACTCTCTTTCTAAAGTAATGTCTCCCCCAGCGAACGAGTTCATATCAATAATGCCTTCCAATGGACGTACTCTAGCCGTCGGGCGCCCTTGGTTATAGCAATGCTGGGTAACCGAGCTCACCCGACGGCTAGAGCACGTCTATTGGAAAACGTTATTGATATGAACCCGTTGGTTGGGGGAGACATTACTTTAGAAAGAGAGTGTACATAACAGTACATATAAAGCAAAACTGAACTCCTAACTTTCGCATTTCCAATAACGGGAGATATACCTACTGCATTAAATGCGGTGTACGAAAACTTTTGCAACATTCAGTTTCATATATATATTGTAATGTTCCCTTGTTTTAAGTAATACACCTGTGGAAAAAATGTATGGAGCACTCTGTACATTGCTCAAGATTCTAAATGTTACACAGCGAAATTAAAAGCGAACGAGTATATAAGTATAACTTTATTAACAATTTTAAAGATATTCTTTAATATTTTATGGCACCTTATCGTGCTTTGGTTACTGCAGGAACTCTTTTGGGCGCACTGTTCATAAGTCTCTTAGACAAGCTGACGGGAACTTTTCTCCATTCTTCAAAAACTATCTCTAGTTCTTTTCTTTTGGTTCACATTTGTAAATGAATACTTGCTGCTTTAGTATTGTCCGCCAATTTTCACGAATAAGTGCGGAGACTGAGAAGGCCATGGAAGCAGGGAAACATCATTACTTGTGAACCACTCTGTAGTCTTTTTGGCGGTGTGCCAAAGAGCACTTTATGATAGGTTTTGTTTAAAAAAAGTTGCTCTACACATTCAATAAGTTGAAGAATTATATTTCAAACATTTTTATGGCATTTATTGCAGTATTTTAAAAATATTTCATTTTAATTTAATAGGTGCTCCATACATTTTTCCATAGCTGTTAATTCTTTTATGATGTAACTAGTGCTTTTTAACTGTTTTAAAAAGACAAAAAAATACTGCACTATTATACAATGTTTAGATTTGAAGTTCTCCAACATTTGGTAGATGTATGAAAACTCTTGTGACTGACTGTACATTATGCATATTCATATTAACTAAAACAATGGGAGAGAAAATGTGATAAGATGGGGATTAGAGATCGATAATGGCACGTGCCTTTTTACGTTATAATTTGCAGATGACCAAATATTACCGCGCCAACGACCAGGATGATATTGTATACGTCCTGAAAAAGCCGTTAAAGGAATTAGCACAAGATGAGGTCTAAATATAGATGTATAAAAAGCAAGATATCTATTGATGTGTAAAAAGTGTATGTACATACATATATGTATTATATGTGCATACAGGATGGCGCATTAGTGCGTGGAAGCTCGATATATCCAATATTATAAATGTTATTAAAAAAATTGTTGAGAAAAGGTGTAGGTATTCTTAAGCTGCATATCTTAGTATTAGTTGCATATATACAGTGTTTAATAACGCCATGCCAGACCGTACCTACTTATACTTTTTAATGGAACCCTATGCATCTTTTTGCATTGTTAAAACCCGCTTACTTTTGCAAGCTTTCTCATGTAGGGTTTGCCGTATCTATTCCGAATATTCCATTTTCACATCTTAGTTAAGGTGCATTAAGAGTTACATAGTTCCGGTATGAATATAAATATTCGACCTTTCTCGCATCATTACATGGTTTGGCTATATCCTCTATTTGTGCTATGTCCAGAATTTAACAAAAAAAAATATTTCTTGTATACAAGGTGAGTTAAAACTGGGGTGTTTAATTTTCTCGTTAAATTTAAATGTAACACCCTGAATTTCTTATGATGTTTTGATAGTTTAAACGATCAATTAACATTTATACATCACTAGTCCGAAAAGCTTGTCTTATTCTATCAATTCTTCCTGTGTTGTTACCGGTTCTTCATACACCCATCTTTTATGTAGTCCAACACAAAAAATCGAATTTTTGTCAAATTCAGGAATCGAGCTGTTCATACAAGTGGTCCTTCTCTGCCACCCCACATTTTGAGAAATTTTGTATTAAGATGGTTATATATGAATGCAGTGTTATGTATCGGAGTCCCATCGTAAAAAGTCTACATTCTTTGACAATGTTCAGAGGTACATTCTACACATATGGTGGTAAACTGTTCTGAAGAAAGTCCAAATAAACTTCTACTCCTCCATCAGAAAAATTGTAGTTCAACAACCTAATTTCCAACCATACCGCGCCAAACATTCAAAGACCACGTAGTTTAGTTATGATCTTGTGTGATATGGGGATTGTCGGTTGAATAATGATTATGGCTGTGTATATTCACGCTTCCATTTATGTGAAATGTTACTTCATCTCTAAAAAACAGACATTCAACAAAATCTATCCGATCATGCATTTGTTGTTAAGCCCGCTCACAAAATGTAATTCTACATAGAAAATGTTCGTCCAGCAACTCTTGATGTGCCTGAATGTGGAATGGATAGAATTTGTGCTTTTTAATATTCTTTGAACGGACTTTCGACTAATATTTTGTTGGTGCGAACTATCGTGTTGGCTACTACGTGGATTTTCTACAGCACATGCGATCATATGAAAGTCTTTTTCCTCGGAAGTGCAATTTTTTTCCTTTCATGTTTTTTTATACTTTACTGCACCAGTACGGTCGACTAACCTGGCCGGCCAACGGCACCGGATATTGGTCGGCTTGTACCTGTAGTAGCAGATAGAAACCTGAATAATAATATTTAACTCCATTTGAGGTGATTTTTTTTATTTTAAATTTGGAATATATTCTAAACCCAAAGAGTTAGGTATATAGGGAATGGTTAACAAAAATGAAAGAGCTAATAAATATCTATCGAAACATCATAAGAAATACATGGTGTGCCATTTAAATTTAAAGAGAAAATTAAGGGTCCGAGTTTTGACTCACCTTGTATACAAAAAATTATTTTTGTTAAATTCTTGACAACACAAATAGAAGACATAGCCAAACCATGTAATAGTGCGAAAAAGATCGTATATACATATATATTCATACCGAAACTAACTCTTTTAATACACCTTAATTAAGCCGTGAAAATGGTCATAACTTTTTAAATATTCGGAATAGACCCAGCAAACCTTATATGAGAAAGCTCACCAAAAGTACGCAAAAGAAATGTATAGCGTTCCATTTAAGAAAATACATATGTACATATAAGTTCCTTCGGGGGCGGCACTATTAAAACATAAGACTAATGTAAAGCCTATTTGACACATTTTTTAGTAAATTTTTGGGACATGTTGTAAATCTTGCTGTATTACTGAAGTAAACCAACCGAACGAAAGAAACAATATTTTCCTCTATATTTTCTCATGTTGTACCCGCCTTCTACCACACATCTTCGCTTCTTTGCTTGTTTTATTTTTTTATTAACAGCACATACTACTGTTGCAGTAGTTGCAGCCACATTTATTTTATGTTCACTGGCGCAGACACTCAATGTAATAAACTGGACCGACTAAATTAATTTTTGCTCACATATTTTGCAAAAAATAATGTTCCAAACAGGGAAATTAAATTACCTTAAAAATATTTCAAATATTTGCTCGATAATTTTTGCATAAGTTTAGTAGTATCAAGCAAGTTTAGATTGAATTCCAGTATAAAATCAAGCAATTTATTAGAAAAAGCAGCTAAATAGAATTTGAAAAAGTAAACTTCCTTGATATAATTAAGAGAGTTTGTAAATGAGCACTAAATAAACACAGATAAAAACAACCACGTTCCCCATAACCTAGCAAGATTTTCGATTAGTGAATATGTGTCTTGAAGTGGCGCTCTAAAACAAAAGTTGACCAAATATTGTGCATAGATTTTATATTAAGTTATAAAACACATACTGTACCTACACTACCGACCATAAATGAGGGATCACTGGTGTACCGGTATAATTACTCGCTCTTTTGATCTGTTTCACTTACCATAATAAAATAGAAACTGTCTTTTCTTCTTAGATAGGAAATTATAACCACACGAAAAAAAGAAACGCTATTATAATGAAAAACGTAACAATTTTATTTAAATTGAGGCCACAACTATTGTTGAAGTATTCTTTCGTAAATATTTATTTAAGCTGGTTTATATTATATTGTGCATGTAATAGGGGCGCTGTTGTCGAACATTTATACAATTAGGATAGTATTTCGTTTTAGTTTACATTTAGAAATGGTACGATAAGGTGGTGAAACGTGCGTTTATGAATAAAAATTAACAGTTATAACAGGTAGTAGTTATAACATCCAAAACGATGAGAACTAAGTCCGGTAACACGTAGTGCCATAATAATTCTACATAGAAAAAACAATTCCTTACGAATAATAGCACACAAACTTAAATTAACTTATCTGGAAGTGCAAGGAATGGTGAAACGTTATCAGACTACCGGAACTACAGCACTAGAAAGACGTTCCGGAAGACCCAAAGTGGCTACACCGAATGAGAATTTAAGATTGGATTGATTTCTAAACGGAACAGACGCCTAACAGCTCCAGAAATTCATGCACAGTTAAAAGAAGGCCGCGCCAATCCGATGTCGCTCAGTGAATATGGGGTTAACGAAGCTGGATTGCACGGTCAAATAGCCGCCAGAAAACCATTACTATGATCGCAAAACCGTATGAAGCGATTGGAATGCGCCAAACAGCATAAAGATTGGGATATGAATATGTGGTCAAAGGTGCTATGAACGGACGAAAGCAAACTTCAAGCCTTCGGTACTAATCGACGCACTTTTGATAGAAGAGGAACTGGTAAAAGGATGCTGCCGGAATGTGTTGCACCAACTGTTAAGCATGGAGGTGGTTCTGTGGGGTTCATTTTCCGTTAATGGCATCGGAGACCTGCATTGAATTGAAGGAATTTTGAAAAAAGAAAATTATCGAGACATTTTGGAGCACTACGCTATAGATTTCCTTCGGGACTAAGCCTTCCCGACTTTGTAAAAATTATTTGCAAGTAAACGAAAGAAAAGGTGTCCTTATAAATATAGTTTGGCCGCCGCAATCCGGAGACATTAATCCCGGGAAGAGGTAGACAGAAATGTACGACACCACTGCCCAACATCCCAGAAGCTACTCTGGGAGCAATTAGTGAATGCCTGACAAACTATACCAGTAGATATCGTCCAAAAACTAGTCTCACGATTGCCACATATTTGCAGAAAGACATACAGTTCAAAGGCGGTTACTTTCAAGAATAAATAGTAAATATTATTCCGTTCTATGATTTTATTATAAATATTCTTGAATTTATAAGAAACAAATGTTTGTTTTGTAAAAGAAATACGTTTTCATTTGAATATATGTTTAGTTTCACATAACATATAGTAGTTTATTGTAGTTTCCGCAGTGATCTCTCATTTTTCGCCGCTGGTGTACATACACTAGTTAAAAATTCCTCTCCTGAGTTTACGTAATTGTTCACTTTAATTAGTGAAATGTATATACTATTAAAACTAAATATAATTCACATACGTTGAACGCTATACTTATATAACAAAACAATTGTTTCAGCAATAATAATTGCTTTAGAAACACCGTTTCTAAATGCTTGCTTTTAGTTTCCTCCAGGAATATTTTGTTTGCACAGTACATATCAACACATACTAGTACAATTCGATAACCTGTCCCGTAAAGTTTAAATAATATCTTTAAAATAAAAATACGACTACAAATATATAGTGTTAAAAACATCATTATTTCTAAATATTTACGTAGTATAAGCGTACATCTATATCGTACTAAATTTGAGCATCTGTTATGAAATTTAACTGAATCATTTTGAATTTAGTAAAATATTCCATAATATTATTAGCGAAGCACGGCTTACTTGTTAGATTTCTGCGATCTGCATATACATACTTACATACATATGTGTACCACAGTGCTGGCCAGCATATATCGTTACTTTTGAGGAAACTTCCATATAATTAATAAACAAAATTATTCCTTGTGATGATATATGTTGTACACATGTATAATGGGGTAAGTATGATAGATGTACTGATATGCATATGCATCTACACATGTCCTGGCGTAATAACGAGCTTTGCAAATCATATACTTGATGATCAAGACACTCAAAAAAGCAATGAAAGTTTAAATTATCTCAAGGTTAGCGACTATGGAAATATTGTACGAATAATTTAGTTATCAAATGCCATGGCTATTTTCTCTTCAGTAATAATTTACTATGTAGTTTTAGTAGTTAAACTAGTAAGAATAGGATTATACAAGAGCATAATATTAGTGTAGAAGCATGTAGAGTAATGGAGACTAGGCAGGAGCTTTCTACCGCTGTTGGCAGTATCTGCAAACAGCCATTATTAGCAGCTAGTGCTCACATTTTACTGGAAATGTCTTGTAAGCAATTCTGGTAATAAGTCGTTGGTAACTATTATACTCTTTAAGATCGTACACATCAATTTTTTAAAACTTGCTTGGATACTGCTACAGCGTGGTCCCAAACAAAATATATAAAGGTCGAAAAAGCTAAGAAAACATTGCCTTAGAAAAATTTTATCTACGTAAGGTATCTACCTACAACTAGAACGACGTACGCATAGTACTAAAAATTTAGTCATAAAAGTTTGGGCAAGATGTACAAAAGTAAATTTGCATATAGACAGCCCAAATAAACGCACTGTAAAATACACAACTCGTTTTAATTTTGATTCAGATAAAAATTACCAATTTATTGCCAATAACAACTACCTTATAAAACGCAGTTATCAATGGTGATATTATAAACAAAAGGTATTTGGAATTTTATACAGTACACATGAGACGGAACAAGTAGTAATAGTATAATATTTATAAATATAATACTCGTATCTATCTTATCGTCAAAGATATCACAATTGTTCATACAAGCTTGAAAATGCATTACGTTAATTGCGCTGTATAACCCAAGTATTTCATATTTAGGTGGTAAATTCAAAACATATACATATGTACAGGTATAATAATAATGTATAATAAATTTAAGTAAATTTAGGTACTACTCTTAACTGCGGTTCAGTAATAATTTAAAATAATATCAACAACTATATCCAGACTTCATTTAAATGTAACAAACTGATGCTGTGGTAGTTTGGTTGTAGGTTTTGAAAATATTACAACGGAGAGCAAATTTTACATATTACAACAACCAATAGGAGTATTGCAAAATTTAAATTGAACTATGCAGGTCTACTTTCACTTTAATAAATGTCAACAATTCCTATCTTAACAATCTAGAAAAGGCGCACGTTATTATATAATTTTGAAAAAAAAATAAATTTACTCTTTACAATTCAATTTTGTTATAGGCAGTTGACCACGTATTACAAGATGTTGCCAATTAGTAAGGTGAAAATCTTGCCATAAATATACATACTTATGGGACCTAGTCATTTTAACTAAATTACTATTCCTAAAATTTTACGTGAAAACTATTATTGACAAATCAATTTAATTACAGGAAATTCAGAAAAACAAGCAAGTCGCTGAAAATATAGGTTATGTTTAAGAATGTAATAAAAACAGTAAACTTACCGCACATATTGCAACCACGTATATATTACACTTTCAAATAGACAAAACACGATAAAATACTACAACAGACTGAGTAAATTCAATTTGACAAGTCTTATATAGAACTCCACTCTCTATTCCATTCATATTACTCGTTAATTCGGGATTTGCCGCAATTTGCTGTCGTGAATAGCGTTTGGCGCGCCTCTAGTGCTGCAGTTCAAATTTTATCAGAAAATTAAAAATAATATTCGAAACTACACATATGTACATACGTGATAAGTGATAGGTTTCAATTAAATTAATTAATTATTTTGTAAGATTTTAGTTTTTATACTTACTTTACTGTTCTTGTTGAATTCTTACATTTCTTATCTTCACATCCAATTTAGGTCATACTGATTAAAAATTTGAAAGAAGATAAATAATTAAAATTCAGCGTATTCTAATCTTTTGGAAGAGTACTTACAGAAAATAGCAAATTAATTCAATGTACATATAAACAAAAACATATTTAGTTAGAAAAGCAATTCTAACATATATAATATGAATTTTATGGAATAATTTTTTACAAAATCTAAATTTTAGAATCTCTTTGTATTTATAGATATCTACAAATGCTTCACTATCTTTCATCATAATATTACAAGAAATTAATAGATTGATCTATAACAAATTTACAAGTCAATGCTAAAGAAAATACGGCCGAAAATACAAACGAACACAACGTTAATAATGTCTAAACAATTGTTTGTGGACGTAATTTTCGATAATATTATTATTTTACTTGCCTTGATTATTAGAAACTACAGTAAGAAATATTCTTGAATTCCTTATTGAAATCCTCAGCAATATTAAAGTCCGGATCCTGACTAACTTACTTACTCTTTGTGTGTATTAATAGTATATTAGTTTACAGCAGTCTTTTGTGGCGGGTGCAGCTGCAGAGGCTTCTTAAGCTCTATTGCTGTTCATGTATACAGGGTGACAAGACACAAAAAACTACAACGCAGCAACATGTGATAGAGGACAAAGAACTAACAAAAACACTTCCTACACATTCGATTGCTTTTTGTTTTCAATTTACAATTTTTTTTATATTGTTCTTGTATTTTACTTTTAGCTAGGCAATAAAACATATTTGTTCATGAAACAAATCATTTGGTAAATGTGAAAGCAATATTAACTTTAGTTTATTAAAAGTTTTCGTTCAAAATGGTGCGCTATACTTTTGTAGGTTAACAGGGGAATGATCATTTTTCCGAAGCTCATCGCAGCTATCGAGAGAGTAAAGTTTCAATTTTGTGAATTTGAAAATTAGAACACATTCATGAACTTATTTATGTATAACAAATAATTCCTATTCCGTTGTTTACAATACAAAGGATACACTTCAAAACGATCGAGTTAAAAATCGTCTTTAAATATCCTGGACGTGCAACTAGGAAGAAATACATATATGTCGGTGGTAACTCATTTACAAACATTTATATTTCTTTTACCACGTACACATGAAATGCTTATAGAGCTTAATTTAATATGAAAGCAAAGAACATGCTTACAAATTTTATAAAAAAAAATTATAATCTTTACAATATCGAAAAGGACGATAGTAGTATAAAGTATAGTCACATATACGCAGTCCTATCATAAACCCATCAACATTTTATACATTTTCATTTCTTATTTGAAAGCCATCGGTTCGCCGCCGATTATTTCCTGGCGCTATTTATTCAAATACAAATTACATATTTCTTTCCGCACTAGTTCTAGCGAAATTCAGGCAATTGAAGTGAAGTTTCTAAAAATTATTAAATTATAGTGAATTGAATTTATTGACATTTTTTATTCATTTTTTCTACTGATAGCTGAGAGCAATTAGTGATGAAGATATCTATCAATATACATTCTAAATAAAAAAAGTCGTAGTGTTGAAAGCAGCTGACGTAGTGGAATGTTCTCACTAGAGAAAATGCACGATGTTTTCCAGAGGAAAATCAAGTTATACCTAATAATTTGTTACGTTATGAGTTATCCATATTACATATTCATGCGTGAAATTTTGTTTCACAGATTAATGGTGGAATGACCCAACTACTAACGTGCCATGGAATTGAAGCTACTTTCTAGATAAGTATTCTATCTATTCAACATCAGCTAGTTCTGCTGTTTTCAAATCGAGCCCGTTGAGATTCAGCACCCTGCAACTGAACTAACTAATTTTGGAACAAATAAGACAATCATTAAACAAGCAGGCACATTTTCTTGTATTTAAGATTGCCGTATAGTATACACTCACGGAAATTATCTAACAGCGGTACCCCTCATCTATGAAAATGTCCCTCATTGGTATGTGCAGAGCAACGTGCGGAGTACGTTATAATAGAACGTGAACAATGAAATTGGACACACAGACATTTGTCATTTTTCCCAAAACACAAATCAATCTAGCTGTTGTTTTCCAAAGTAAGAACCTCTATATTGAGAATGGAAAATGCGAAAAATATTATAACGAAATACATAAGAACAGACTATACATACCTATACCGTAAATAAGAAAAAATGCGCAGTTCAAATGTCTCGGAGGGATTCGAATATATCTAATAATAATTAACGCTAAACTATTATGTTAACGTTAGTTTTTACAACACAAACTAAACTAATTTTTCTACAGAAACAGAAATTACATGAAAACCTTCTAGACTATACATACAGATACATACCTGCATATGCAGCAGTGCTGCTATAATTGACAATATTAAAATTGATTTTAATGAAATCAATTGAGGAAAAATCGATTTTTAATTATATCAACTGAAGAAAAATCGATTAACCGGTTTTAATCTAAATTTGATTTTGAAACGCGGGAGCTGGTGAACTAAACAAGTGATTTTGAAATAGATTTTTGAAACCAGTCTTAATTAAAATTCATTTTTAAAATTCATTAAGAAAGATCGGTTTTTTCGATTATGATTTCACTTTGGTAGTGCTAAATAAGAATATAAATATGTCCGTTATAATGATAGGTTTTCAGAAATATGAGTTTGAAAAAAATATGATAAAATGAAAAATGGAGTCCTTCTCACATAAAATTTATTTAAGAATACCTCTACATGTTTCGGCCAAAGGCCATCTTCAGGAGATTCTAAAAATACCAACAATATAAGAATAGTGTAAATGTTAGAACTAATAGATATACACAGTTTAAAAATTCTATATATAGTTTGAAAATATCTAAAGCTACGGTTTGCTAGACGCGTATGACGTTACGCATGCGTAGCGACAGTCGCAATGCGTAAGTCGCTACTTAATGTCGCAGCGGAGTGTGCTAGACTGAAATGACGCAGGCGGAACAATACTGTTGGGGTTTAAATTTTGACCAAGATGGACGTGAAGAAGAAAGCGCTGGCAATGATGATGTTGGTTGAAATGCAGGACATAGAGAACGAGATGGATTTAGTAGTTGCGTATTCTTTATCGACACGGGGAGAATGTAAGGACATGTATAAGGAACGAGAAAATGAAGGAGCCTACAAAATACTTGTACATAAGCATCTGATAGATAACGAGACCAAATTTAAGGAATATTTTCGAGTTACCCGTGATCAATTTTTTAATTTGCTGGATCTGATAAAAAACGACTTGCATGTTAATCCAACCAATCGAGTGCAGAAACACAATATTTTATTTCCGGAAACGTATTCCACCAAATCATCATCCTCTGATGCCGTAAAACGGGGCTGTTGATCGCCACCAACTCTTTTTTAGCGCTGGACGCTTGCGTATGTCCGTATGTCGCACTGACTGCTCTCGGACCGGTCCAAAGAAATCGCAGTGCGTAAGTCGCATGCGCACTACGCTAACTGCTTTGTCGCTGGCTTAAAGAAATCACTAACATTAAACTCCATTTAACCAGGACCTTGCGACTTACGCATTGCGACTGCCTACGTCATACGCGTCTAGCAAACCGTAGCTTACGATAATTCACAAATGTAAAACATAAAACATTGACGAAATTATAACAAAGAAAGAAAATGAAGCGAATATGAAACAGAGAACTTACTTGTCAATTGGAAATAAGAAACTTGTCAACAAATTTAAATAGCATAAGAATTAGTAAAATTTTTGTAAATAACACGTCACAAACATTTTAAAATTATAAGTATTTTCAAACGTGCAGCGACGGATGAAGAAACTGTATAGAGGTCAATGTTTAAAATTTGTACGAGCAAATAAAATATTCTACAAAAAATGGCATGTGATTTTTATATTTATGTCTATAAAATCTACGTATTAAAATCTAGGGAAAACAGAAAATCAGCAAGTATACAACATTATGCAAAACCAAATAGAACAAAATCATGTAAGGTGTAAATATTTGAAAATAGGAGTGATGATGATTTTCTATTTGGTCATTTAATAATAAAAATTCTTTTTTATGTTTGTGTTTTTCGATTTCATATGCCTCAAGTAACATCATTTCCATGCCCTTGCTACGACAATGCAATAGTTTGATTTTCTCTGGACCGCCGATTTTATGACCAGTGGAAAGTAATATGCTGGAAAAAAGTGGAATGAGTTTGTTTTTGGTGTTCCTTAATTCTAGTTTCTATCTTTCTGCCTGTTTCCCCAATATAGATAGCTATATATGTTGTAAAAAATAAGTTGAAATACCACCCATATCGACGCAAGCTGAAAATCCTTTCCTTTGTGGCACATACATATAATGTCCGCTAAAAGAATGCATCAAATTGAATACAACTTTCAAATTAAACAAATTTGTTTTCGAATTATAGGTAATATACGAAAACAAAGCAATATTATTTTTGGATATAGTGCCGTTATACTGATTGTAATACAAACCAAATTTTAAAAATTTGTATTAAAACTGATCTTGATCGATAGCTCTATAAGCTTTTAAAAAATTTCTTTTGTTTGTTTGTCTTCCACATACGCTAAAATTGCCCTTGGATTTTATCACAACTAAATCTTCTGCGGAAATTTGCGCTCGAGGATCATATACGGTTTCTTTTTTCGAATTTATAATCATCAAATGCCAAAAGTTCTGTCCGATAGAATGCATTAGAATTAATATCGATCAATTATAACAAATCGAACAATTTCGTTTTGGTTGTAATAAACGTACATACCTACTACATTACAGAATGCACAAAATTGATTTTTTTACAGTGGTATGTACCCAAACAGCACGTTAACCTAGTGTTATTTGGGTACATACACATTTGTCCTTAAATTGATTCTAATCTCTATCGCAAATATGTACTTGTAAAATCTTTCTCGGGTAGCACACTCACTTCCTAGATGGGCTTGGCATGATTAGTCCGGCTTAAGGACATACCGCACAGTTAACTTATGCTAAAATCAAACGTAAACCAACGGAAGTAAAATATCCCAATATGTATATCAGTTTATCGTTTAAATTATATTTGGAATTCAATAGGTACACTTAATTTTAACGTACCTAATCAGCACAATAAGATAACGTTGTAAAAAAAGCCAAGCCATAAATTAAAAAAAACATTAAATCAACTTATGTATTTCCACAAATTTTGTCGCGATTGAATTTAATTAACGTATCAAGTATTGTTAGAATTGTTTTTCTTTTAATATGAATTAGAATTTAACAAGTATCTTATCATTATCAGAATCAGGAGCATCCGGTATAGCATATGATTATACTTTCATTGATGACATAAATGGCATTTTACACCATAAAATTGCATGTTATCAATTCAAAAAAAACCAAGTCTATCTCTAATCTATTAATCATTCATCAACATCACAATAGTAAGATATCGCTACCGTAAAATAGAATAAAGTACATCCCAGTAAACATTATGTTCCCCTAAATATAAGAACCTTTATTATTGTTAGGTAATATATATTTTTATATACCTAGGTATTTACTTAGTAATTAAAACATATATCTATGTATTTCACTAGCAATTTGAAATAAAATAAAAATTTAATCATACATAGAATTTCACAATTTTATACATAAAACAATAAAAATATCTACGTGCAATACAAAAATTTTAAGTACCTATAACAAGTATGTATTTATACTGTCCAATTATATTAGGTAAGAATTAAACACGTTTAACGATTGCATTAAATGAAATGTATACTAAAAAGGAACAGTTCTGGGATATAGAAATAGTTTTCTTATCCTATCCTATTCAATCATAATATTTATTCCATAATGTTTTTACACATAAAATATGTCAACTTGCAGATTTGATAATAAAACATTTGACATATTAGAAAAGCATTTAAGTAAATATCAGACATCACAGTTAAAATTACTAATTTCGGTCCTAAAAAAGTCCAGATTATCATAAAATTCTTGACGCATTAACCACTGTTTAAAAATTATTTTAATGCCGGAATGTAGCCTGACTACACTTACCTATTTACCATTGAAGTACTGCGGCATAAACTGGAGCAAAATTCTTTAAGAAACAAGATGATGACGGAACTAATATTTACCTGCTAGTTACATCTCTATAACATTAGTGTATACTGACACAGTGCTAAATCCTATGTAAAATAAGAAACAATTTTCAAAAAGGCAGCGTGAGATATAGAAACGTCATCGACCCATTCTTTATACACAAATATAACATCGATAAAAAAAATTAAACCAACTTTAAAATAAAGCCGCAAGCCTTGCATCAAGATGACTAGCATTAATAAATTAGTTCCAGCGCATTCTTAATTCCTAATTTGACCTCCATCTCCATATATAGTAATAATTGCCATGACCTTTCTCTACTGCAAGAGATATTTGAAAGTGTTGTGTATCATATAATCATAATCCAGCAAAGCATTTGACTAATTTTACCATTCGTTTGCATTTTTGAGAATTTCTCGCTCGTCCATTTGTGGCGAAATTACTTGCAGGTCAAATGAGAGGCGACCATTCAATCCAAGAAAAACGCAAGCACGAATCTTTGCTAGCGTCTGAAAACGAATGGAACTATTTCCAATGGTAGCAATGTAAACGAAAGCAAATCGTCCAAATCTGTTACGTCACCCTGAAAGAATATCCGCAAGCCGGTAGCAATGGTGCCCGTGGCTAGGAATACAAAGAAATGCAACGGTTGGCAATTGTATCGTCAGCTTCCCTAATGTGAATGAACAGAATAGACTGCAAAACTTAGAACTTACTGTTTTTTTTGTATTAAGCAACTTAATTCTGAATTATCTGCTCTATTCATTTGAAGTATTTCCTGCATGCTTTATGTTTTGAAATATTTTAGAATAAAACCGATCATCAAAACTGGCATCTAAAAAAATACAAGGAGACAGCCTCCGACAAACACGAATTGTAGTACAAAATGCTATCACTACACAATGCAATCGGATTTGGTGCAATACTATTTGCACATTCTGTATATCATTATTATCTAAGGAACAAAAGCGACAATATACTCTTATCAGTCTACATTTTTTAAATCGATATGCAAAAATAGAACACCTGTAGATGCGAGAAAACAGATTATTCCGCCTGTCTTAGGACACATTTCTAGTGAGCTGAAGAATACTAGCCGATTTTGGGAATATGCACCAGATTCATCTGTGAGATAAACAACTACTATTTTAGTGCAACTTGGCCAAGTTAATACGATTTTATTAAATTATGTTTACAAGTCGAAACCGTAATACATTAATAAACTGCAAGAAAACAACACAGAGCTACATTATAAAAAAAAAAGAAGAAAAGTCAGACGTATTTAGAAGAAACATATTTATTGCTTTAACACACTATATACAAATTTCAATTATAGAAAATACGTAGGTACAAAAATCGATAATTGGAAACTTTTACCGAATTTATCGCACTAAAATTTTTACTAACATTTTTAAAAACTAATTATCGAAATAAATATTTTGTACAGTAAGGGGATGTCGATAATAGCGTAATCATAACTTATTAATATTAATACCTTTTTACCTAATAAACTATTAAATAAATTATTCACTTTTTATGTTATCTTCTTAACTTTTTAAAACAGATTTTTAAGTTGTCGTTTTATTCCCATACAAAACTACTATATAACTTTAATTGAACATACACATACACATATATAGTCCACGCTCACGTATCATTATCAATTTTTTGTTAATGAGACTGTAGAACATTACAAAGTTACTTCACTAATTAAGGGATATAAAAAATATGTTTTTGTGCACAACCATAAACTCGACACTGAAATTTCGTTGTTAAGAAATAACGTATGTAGATGTAATTTAATTCAATATAAAATATACATAATATCCGCTCTTTTTGTCCTGAAATACTTACGAGATTCAATATTTAGAGTTATTTGCGTGTTTGATTAACTTAAAATGATGATACGTTTTACCGTTGTACTTAGGTAATCATAGTGAAACTGTTTTTGCCCCATTTATAAAACTCCCTCAGTAACCTATTTGACGAATGGAGTGGTTACTAGCAATCAAACAATTTGTCTATAACTATAAATATAACAAAAAGAACAGCAAAAGGAAGGAAATTTCAAACTGTAGCTTTAATAAAAAAAGATATATTGCAGAACGTACTGTTCTATTAGATATTTTAACCAATATTTTTTTTCCTATGATTATAAAGATCTTGCATATTTTTTCTAAGCTTTAAATAGTTCAATGAGAATGCGAAATTACAAGAGGTCTAGAACGCAGATATGGATATGTAATAATTACAAACTAATTTTTACACGCTCCTTGTACTTTTAAGGTACAAAATTTTGAAAGCGTAAGTTTTGAGTTGATACATTCGCACAAATGAAACGACGAAGGTAAACGGCAAAAACTAATTAATTAAAATTTCAGTGTCGGACGTAATATACATATATATTTGTATACTTATATACACATCAGAGCCAAAATGACAAAATATAAAATACTAATAACAAATATATTAAATGCAGGATGTAATATATTCATATACAAATTATTAAAAACCATCGAATATGTCTAAATAGATTTTTGTGGATTCTAAGTCGCAAAAATTAATGGATTTATTCGCATGAAGTAAGACCAGTTTGGATATTAAAAGCCAGGGTGGTTAAATTAATGATGTGTAGTGTTGTTCTGCATTCAAATAAATGTCGCACAATGAATTGTGTACATACTTGCCATAACAATATCCTCTCGAGTCCACTCAGCTATTTATACATCCATAAATACATTTCGTTATATTCGACAATTTTTGCAGTTTGTATTATATCAAAATTAAATATTAGTACAAAAATAAATAATCTATAAAAATAAAGTATAATACACATATTTCAAATATATACAATGAACATACAAATAAGTTACGAAAATGAACATCGTTTATGCTCTGATTCGACAATGTAGTCGTAGTAGTTTCTTGAAAACAGCTTTAAGTATAGTTTGATCAACAAACCTTTTAGTTAATTCAGTTCAAAGTTTAATTGTTTGCCATAGCATATTCAAAATATATACCTCTCTATTTAACGTTTTAAATATATTTTTATACAATAATAAAAAGCCCCATAAATGTATGTATGTATTCTGGAATAAATATTTTAAATGGAGAGAGTATCTCAATTCTATTTCTTCAAGTATTGCAGTGTAATAAAATCACGCGCTTATAAAATGTAACTAAACTGCCTCATATAAATTTTAAACGATAAGACAAGAAACGCATTTTTTGAATAGTGTTAATTTCCTCACAAAATTGTCTACATTGTATGTACTACACTATTTAGGTATAAGCAAGTTTTCGTATTATCAATTAAAAAAATTGAATAACTAATGATCTTATTAGAATTACTATCAAATTTTAATTATTTTGAACAGCATTTCAAAGAGCAATAATGAAGAAATGGAACTGGAACAAGTCAATATTATAGAACTAAGCACATATTTTGGAAAAGTTCTGATATATACAATCTCACCATAGCGGTCTTTCAAAGAATCAAATCGAATTTTAGGGTTAAAAGATTTACAAAATCACAGTTGTGCATAGAAGACAAATCTCAAATTCGATTAATATAAACCGAACTGCGCTGTAATAAGTAAACCAAAGCTTACACAAACTACGGAAGTCATCAATTAATATACCAGATAAACTACATCGTAAACAGGGTCATATAATTTATATATTTTTTGCATTATTTTAACCATTTCGTACAAAAAAAACTGCTAACACTTTGAAAATCTCGCTGATAGTCCAAACTTCAAAATATATATTTTTACAATTTACAACGTTATATACTTATTGTGAGTAATATGCATATACGTTGATTCAAAACTCCATAAATTACGAAGTCAAAGAATTATTTACTGTAGAATAACATTGTAAAATAATTGAGTGTTTTAAGGATTTCAATATTAAATATAATTTAATCATATACGGGAATAAGAAAATTCGCGTATTAGATAAATTATCAATATATTTCCTTCTATTTCGTCAAAATAATACTATAAACACCAAATTTCGACCAGCTTTTATGATGTAAATAACCTGGTATATGCATCTATGTCTAACACGAATCTTAACATCGTTCATTTAATAAAGGAAAGCTCTTCTAGTTAACTGATGCAAAATATCAGTGCTAACCATCAATTTAATTGTTAAAAATGAAATCGTTTAAAAAAATTGTTCGGAAATTTACAAACCAACTGGAAATATAAAGTTATTTTACATATTTTGGAACATTCATACATACATATTCATTCAAGCTATCTTTTACAAAACCTTTAACGATGTTATCAGATAAATGAATAATTTAAGATTCCTGCTATGAACAGATATTTCACATAAAATAATGTTTACAAAGGATAACATAAATTACATAACATGATATTCTTTAACGCATTGGTCTAAAAATACAATACAATATCAATAAAAGACACAGTCAATGGCAAAAGCGACGTAGCACCCCTATCGCAAAAGTAAAACGATACAAACAAAAGTAAAAAAGGAAATAACCAAGCATTTATGTATGATTTATACATTTAAATTAACTTAATTGGTCCATCATTTTCTAATGAAATATATAAAATTTCGCTACCATAGGGGAATAAACAAGGCTTTTGCAATATTACAGAACATTTCCAACTGAAATATACAAATATAACAACTCATTATTTTTATTTGAATTTAATTCAAACCGGAATCTGTTACACTTTTCTTCTACTTATACAGAAAACAAGCATACCAATATTTCCATAGAGAAATGTTTGTGAGGTAGTTTTAATTTCTTCATCACAGAAAATAACTTTTTGTACACAACAATTTAATTAAACACTTTAAAAAGAATGGGCTTAATATTATGAAAATGATTATGATTGATAAAAACCATTCAAAACTTATTTAAGTATCATATTTGCATGTTTCAGTTTAATCCTGATTAATAATACACGACAATAATTACAACTATTTTTTCACAAAACACTTTCCGAGATCATGCGTGAATTTTGAAAAATAACATCTTTACAATTTACATTCATGTAACAAGTACCCTTATTTGTAATACAAAAATATAACCTGATAATGTACATTAAAGGAATAAAAACAAAAAGAAAGAAAACAAAATTAACATCAACTAAAAAATGCAATAACAATAAAAGAAAATTTATCATTTTAACAACAAAAGAATTATTAAAAGGTATAACAAAGATTATAGTAAACTCTCCGGTTTCTCAACTTCTGACTCACTTTCTGATGAATCCGATGTAGAATTACTGTCAAAATAATTATATTTTTCATCAGGATCATAATAAACTTCAGCACCAGGAAAAATATACCGGCTAGGAGCTATAAGGTAGAAACTGTTTTCCGGTAGCCTCTCCGTTATACTCCGTTTTTGTTTTGGTTCCCAAAAGCCTCTCATATCAACTACATTACAGTGAAGATTATCAATTGCATCGTCATTACGACTGATTTCTAATGTACATGAATCTGTTTTTAGCGTGCATCCAAATATGCTAGGAACAACTTGACAGGTTGCCTCATTACTGTTATCCATTTTTGTTACGTCGTCTCGTGTACAATTAGGAACCTCGTCCAGAATTTCTTCCGATTTTAGCGGATCTGTGTCTGCAAAATTTGAATTTTCGCCTATACCAGAATCTCGAGCAGAATCAATCGACATATGCCTTTCTTTTGTGAGTTTTATTGAATGGTCAAAATCCGATGATATATCTGCATCCTTACTAATAATTGACAAGTTACTTGTATAACTGCAAGTGGTGTGTAATTCAGAAACAGTCAAATTTTCAACGCTACTCGTTTTACATTTCCATGTTTCTTGATGGCTCTCATTTGAAGCAACATTAAAATTGAAAGAGGAATTTGCAGGTACCGGTTTAGTTTCTGTTTGAGACTGATCTCTCGGCCATGGTAATAAATGTATCGTTTCCTTTAGCAGTTCTTGGTGATAAACAGCTTCACTCCACGTATTTCCTAATCTGTAATAAAAAAACATTTTGATGTACATTGAAAACAATCAATATAAATCGGCGATATTTAAGGAAAAGTAGATGAAAATAAATTATCCTTAGAAGCTGCATTTTATTAGATTAATACTAAAAAAATCTGAAAGCGCAACTGTTGTTGGTATAGACGTATTTGCAGGTTGCACTAAGCTGGGCAGCGAGAATTTACAAATGTTTAACGATACATACTGGAATAGCGATTATAAATCAAATACACATTCTTATGCCAATGATTCTTTGATCTAAACTTATTCATAATTTACTCAGCCGGGAATTTTACCAATTGTACAAGTAAAATTCTTTGATTGGACCAGGATACTTATACAGGTATGCTCATTTCAAAACCAAATATCGTCAAAGCCGCGCATGACGTCAGTACGAAAAAAAATACATTTGAAATGTATTTCAAGAGAGGTTAAAATCGCTGGTTTTGCAGGCGGGATTTGTATTTAACAATGAATGCATTGCAATGACGTATGCACAAGATGCGCGTCGGCATACCTGTATAAGTGTATCCTGGATTGGACCTATTATGCTGCTATTGTAACCTACGTTTTGTCCATTACTTTCGAACAAGGGAACTATGTGGGGTATGAATAGAAATTGAAACAATAACTTATAATTAGTGCAATTTGAAAAACTATAACAGAACAGAGCTATCGCGCACTTATTCTTTCCAGTAAAGAATTTCTTATATAGTAGTATACTTTACCAAAAAAAGTGAAATACTATTACAGCAAATATGTTAGTTTAAGTACATTATACAGTAGAAATCTCTATATTACATTGTGACTGTATACTGCAGTCTGTGCTGTACTAAGTGTTTCAAGTGTCACAACTAATTTTTATCCTTAGTGGGTACAGTTGCAGTGACTTAGGAGTTGCATTCTTATCGGACTACCATTGTAACTCTTGCTGTGATTTAATTTTAATAATAATAAATTTGTTTTGTCATGTCACATTTAACACAGGAATTTACGGCGGCAAGGAAAAAACCCGCATGCTCCGTCGATATGGCGGTATACATACAAATTAACTATTTGAAATCATCGGCATATACTTATGTATGTATAGTGTTTATACTGTATTTCTACGTCTATATTTCGTCAAACACGTTCGTAAATATGAATGTGCCTTCCACATTTTTCTGGAAATTGTGGAATGCAGAGATACTTCTACATTTAAGTGCGCAGCTTTACTTCTTCTTCGCTTCTCAGGTAACTCAAATCAGTTAATCCTAAATACAGCTTAGGGGATACATTACGCGGCTTTGAATAGTGTTTTTAGTTTTCGTGTAAGTATGCCAAACGGACATGCGTTTACAAGTATCGAATTAGTTGTTTACACTCAACGGTAGGTTTATTACAGCAATTTATAATATAAATGTATACATAAACGAACAGTTCTTTATATAGTATGACATAGTTCTAAAAAAGTCCGTAAACTTGTTCTTTTATATACATATTTAATCAGTTCCATTTCAAATATAGAAAGTGTAGTTTATTTATACATGTGCATGTTTCTGTGAGTAGACAATGACCATCTAATTACAAATTCTTGAGCACTGCAATATTTGTGCTGTAGCATTGAAGTATATTATTAAGAAGAAGAAGAAGAATATTAAACCAACATACTCTACTTCATTTATTTCATATGTATTTCCATCACCCATAAAATAGCTAACTAAATTGAACATAGAATCTGATTGTACTATATGTCGCTATATATCTTTTGCTTTCCAATTAAACTTATCTTCAATGGGTCATCACCGCGGTGAATTTGTCGGATATAACAAATGATTAACAAACTCTTCTGTGTTTTGTCGTAAGGTACTGTTGGTTTGTTATCACGGTGGGGTCAAATTTATTTTTTGTAAATAACTTTCAAAGTGATGTTAGATACATCATCTGTATAACATCTATTATTTCCAAGTACTATGTAACTTTCATCATTCAGAATAAACATTACAATAAGTTCGAACACCCTAAGTTTACGTGAATGTGGTTCTACAGCACCGCCTTTTCAAAGTAATTGATGATACGCTAGCAGTATTTCAACCAACCAATTTAATTACTTTTGGCAATAAATATGTCAAGCAGGAGCACTTTTAAGGAAATATATCCTTCAGAACTATGGATTTCCAAACAAGAACTACATAAGTACTTAGGTCAGAAATGTCTGAATTTGGCTCGTCACATGCAACCATTAACGACGACAACTACAATAGCGGCAATTACCTATTGTAACATGTTAACAAAATCAGATTATGCTATTAATCAAAAAAACGTTGACTTTTGTGTCACAAGGTTCTTGTTCCTAACATTGCGTAAATTCACAAAACCATATATGTACTACATACTCCAAAATTAACTGTCATATTTGAATATTTACAAAGAATCTTAGAAGCGGTTTGCGGTTTCGAGGATTATTAAAAAAAGGAAATTACTAAATATCCTGTATATAGTGTCTTAGCGAGACCGTTCATTAAAAGTTTACGAGTTTCTGGCCAAAATGTAAATTTGAAAATACAGAATTATACATAACCGATTGTGTTCTCTTCAATTAAAATATTTTTTGATTTCTAGCGCTTCTGGTTGTACCGGAAATCGATATCAACTTTGTTATTTTAAATTGAACAACCTGTATAGTCTTACATATTTGGATTTACCTATTGTTAAGTTTCATAAATACTTTTAGTCTTCGGAATTTGATTTGGGCATTCTGTAGTTATTCGATTTTTTCTTAAAAAAAATTGCTATAGCAGACATTTATTCAAAACATCAGAAAACAGTCGATGTTTCGAATATCAATTTAGAATTTCATATGCTTAAACAACATGTTGGAGAAGGTTTTGACGACGAAAACGGCTGTCTTCATAGTGTGGTTACTTTACTATGGCACGCTAACTTTTCGAAAATTTGAAGAACCATAATTTAATTTTTTCAAATGGTACCCCCGTATTTTATTACTTAATCGTCTGCGACGTCTAATTTTACTTAACCCGCTACAACTCATATGTGCTATACCTGAAATTAATGGCTTAGGAGATAATTAGGCTTTTTTAAATAATGAACACAACTTATCGATACTTGTCTAGTGTACCATGGAAAACAAGCATTATCAAAGATTTATTGGCAAAGTCTAACGTCAAAGTCACACTTCGTCGTTTGATGTTTGTGGACTTCTTCGTTTGGGGAGGTATCAAGGATCTGGTCCACCAGACACCGGCGAACACAAGGGAGGAGTTAAAAGCAGGGTGAGCAGCATTCGACAGACTCTTCCCTCAAGAACTCCAAAGAGCAACATCTAAGGGTGTTTCTTCACCCCTCACACTGCGTTTGAATGCGAACGGCCACTATTTCAAACAATTATTATAATTTTCCCTGTTTTTACATTCATTTTTTCTTTATTAAATTAAGACACTAAATTTACATACCTTTTGTCATCAGAAGTAAATCCGGATAAACGTTGTTTTCGTTATTGTTATCCATTTTAACTCTATAGTAAAAATGTAAATGCACTTAACGGATGATTAAGTGTTAACTCACAAGCTTTAAACGACGAATTGTGACTTTGACGTTAGACTATGACAATAAATCTTCGAGAACGCTTGAAATGGTTCTGCAAAATTTCGAAAACTTAGCGTGCCATAGTAAAGTAACCACATAATGTAGGCAGCTGTTCTCGTAATCAAAACCTACTCCAACATGTTGTTTAAGCATATTATGAACCCTAAATTGATATTCGAAAAATCGAGTGTTCTCTGATTTTCCGAATAAATGTCTACTATAGTATTTTTTTTAGAAAAAATCCAATAACTACAAAACGCCCAAATCAAATTGCAAAAAATAAAGGTATCCATGAAGCTTAACAATAAGTAAATACAAATATGTATGTAAAAATATATAGGTTGATGTCAAGTTCCGGTACAACCAGAAGCGCTAGAAATCTAAAAATATTTTAATTGAAGAAAACAATCGATTATGTGATTCTAAATTTTTAAATTTATATTTTGGCCAGAACCCCATAAACTCCTAATGAACGGTCTCGCTGATACAGCCTATATAGAGTATACGATACAGTGAATATTTTACAAAGTGACCACTGTGTCAGGCGACCACCTGATCAAACAACCATATTTTATTGGAATGATTTTTAGTATCCTATATAATATGCATTTGCGGGTGTGGTGGAGACCGGGCACAGCCTTTGACGAACGACATACTGTTAAAACAGTCAAACTTCGTGGAGGATCGTTAATGGTCTGGGGCTGTTTTTCCTGGCATGGCATTGCATATTTAGTACTGGTATCGGGAAAAATAAACACAGATTTGTATATCGATATAATAAACGAAAATTTAAAAGAATCTGTTGTGAAAATGGAAGCTGGATTTGTCTTTCAAAGAGACAATGACTCTAACCATACTGCCAAAAAAACTAAACGCTTTTTCAGCCATTCGAGCATTGAATTGTTGGAATGGCCTCTCCAGTCCTCGGATCTTAACACCATAGAGCGAGCATCTATGGTCCGCATTAGATGGAAATGTACCGCCAGGAAGAAGAAGCAATAGAAGAACGTTTTTTAATGTTTTGCAAGAGGCATGGACCAATATTAATAAGGATGTTATAAAAACGTTAGTAGAAAGCATGACACGGCGACAACAGGTTGTTATAGAAGCAAAAGGAGGTCACGCAAAATACTGAAACTCCCTTATTTAATATTTGTTAGAAGGCATATTTATTTCATTCAGACTTGGAGAACAGGCTCATAAAAGTGTGGAGCAAAATAAATCCGCTGTATACCGCCAAACTAGTTGAGTCCATGGCAAGACGAATGAGACCGTCATCGATACCAAAGGTGGTGCTACAAGATATTAAATTTTTGCAATCGCTTTGTATTTAAACTAACTGTGTGAATACTTTTGCGTTGTGTTTATAGTGTGATTATTCAATAAATAACGTAACAATTACATTATTTACATTTTATTTGTTTGTATGGCAGGTGAACATTTGAAATAGATGTACTACTATGTAACGGCTGTTAAACATTTCTATAAGCAGCACATAGTTTTATAAACAGTTATTCCTAATTTACATAGATGTAGGAATACTGTTGCTGCTAACTGTATATTCTATCAAAATAGCAATAATTATTAATTATTAATAATAATTATTAATATTATCAATTAACCTACTAATTCGAAGTGTCTTTGAACACTACTTCATCAGTTTAACTTCACAAATAAAATTATGGTTTGTTCAAAGTAAAAAATGCTTTTTTTATATATTTAATAGTTGAATGTAGATTTATATTTTTAGTAATTCGGTATGATGACTTTGATTACGTGCATGCAGTTTAGGTTTCTAAATCTTTACTTGGTGAAATACAATTCTATAAAATTTCGTGAAGCAAAAACTACAGCATGTCGCTAGCAAACATATTCTGATACTACTGAAATATGCCTCCAATGTAATTTGATATTAATTGAATGTCCAATTTGGTAAACTAATTTAATTCAATCTGTTAAATGGTGAGATCAAATTTATTTATTGTATCCACTCGACATCAAAAGTTGTCCAACTTCAAAACAGTTGTACATTTATGCATAATTATAATCCTAGGTATTATATCATATTCCAACAACTCATTGACAGAGAAACTAAGCGAACACGAATTTATGCAACATTCGTTTTCATGTTTATGCATTGGCCACCATAAGTAAATAATCGTAAGTTTAATGAAATTAAAAAATATATTTATTTTATTTGGGTTTAGAAAATTTGAGATATTAATCATAACAACTTTTATGCCCTCCTTATGTTCACACGTATTCTATTGGCGGAAAGAAATCAGTTTTGACATTACACAGAAAGTTACAATAGGTAATCATGGTGGTATTTACAAGTTGTTCCAGCACATTGTCCATGTAAATATGTTCTTTAAATTGCCGTGACCATAGTTCTAGTTTAGTAGCACTAGTACTATAACTATAGTCGTGATTTAACGTATACCATACAGTAACATATAAGTAATTCCAATTATATCTGCTTGAATATAAAAATATATCTTTTTATTTGGGAACATTTTCATCATTTCTAAATACGAATAGAATAAATAGTCCACCTATTTATGGCGGGCAGAATAGAGCACACTACATTTTTGGCATTATTTCACCTAACCATAAGCAAGTATGTTCATGATTTATAAATTTCATTTCAAGTTAAAAATTTCAAGTAATACATTTTTCTACGTAGTTGTCTTATACACCAGTAAATTTTTTTACTTATAATTCTTGTCATCTTTAAGCAAAGAGAAAGAAACGTTAAACTTCATTCCATTTATTTAAAAATATAAATAAAAACAAATAAAATTTCAATCATAAGACTTTTGTTTGCTTCGAATATCTTTCGATTAGTATTTTAGGCAACGCAATATCAATTTTCAGCTAGCCATCAAAAACATTTGTGAACTAATTAAAACTAATAATTCAACGCAACACAAAAAACAAACATGAATAGTTGGAGGAGCATGTTGTCTAGTTCATTCGTTTGGTCCGAAAATCGGCAAACTGAGAAATTTTTAGTCATTGTTCCTTGATTCAGCGAATTTTTCTAACGCCAATTACAAATCAAAGCATTTTATCCACAAAAGCTATTTTTACTCCAACAGTGTATTATCACCAAAGCTTTGTTTTAAGAAATACTGGCATCCATTAGTTAAAATTATACTTTTTCAGTACAAAAAAATCCTAAAAATGAAAAAAAGAAAAACTTGTAAAACTTTGATAAAAATGGATTACTTAAAATACTCCAGCCTGTTGTCGTAGTGTTTCTAGCAAATTTAAGTTTTCTGATCTTGACGTTGTAGTAAGAGGTTTTTTCTTCAGAGGACGCAAGATAAGAACTGTTGATAGGCGGCATCTTTGGATAAGGTAGTTCTCTGCACGTAAATTTGTACTTGATCCACTTTGAAATCCTTAATTCCAAAATTAACTACCTTTTTTTGTAATTATCTAGATGTTGTATCATTCGTGTTCTACGTAACAAGTTATCAGCAACCAAATTTTAGCAGAAAGTACTGAATTGACACAAAACTCGAATGTATAATATGTACTATAATTTAGATATAAGATTAGAACATACAAAAAAAATGGGAATAATGCCAAATATTTACGACATAGCCATCTTGTTGTACAATGTGAATTGATCATAAAACCCATCGCAGGAAAAATACTTTTGAAAAAGTATTATAATATTTATGGTAATAAACTTTCAGGTATTTGAATATATTAATAATAAAATGAATTATAAGTACAAGAGTTTAAAATAAATGCTTTTTTATTATACCTGCATCATAATGTTGGTATCTCGAACGCATTTGCGTGCGAAATCGGGTCTTTAAAACACCGGGGTGTTTTAAAGTCGCCTAGGCAACAAGTTTACATATGACAGTAATGACAGCAATCGCGCCACAATAGCATCAATATTTCGTCCACAGTGTGGTAATTCTTTGTCGTCCAAGCCAATAATTTCTCATATTCTTTATAATACGCAATGTTTGATTTTTGTAGAATTAATTTCAATTCGGCTTGCTCACCTAATCGTTCAACTTCCGAAGAAATCTCTTGAAATCTCTCCACTCATTGTCCATTCTAAATTCAAAAAAATTGACATAAATGTCATACCAACCACATAGCAACCAATCAACATTAATTGCTAACCGTTTCTATGTTCATTATTAAAAATTAGAATCACACGCCACTTTGTAAAATGCACCAATTCTTCTATTTTTTTGCTATTTTCGCATTGTAGTGCAGGTATAATAAAGAATAGCGTATAATATGCGTGTATAAGGGCCTTTAAAGCACTTGCTTAAACATGTCGCGCGTGCTTTAAAGGCTTACTTATACACTTATATTATAATATACTATTTTAGAATTGCAAAAAGCAACTGTGATAAGGTCTCCTCTAAATAATTAGTATATACATATGTTTTTATTACCTAGAAGTACTTATCTATTTTCCAGACATTTTTTCCATTTTTAAGTCAAATTAAACTCTATTAGATTATTTATTCCAGAACCTGTGTCTATTATTGCCACTATCTTTTATGTATAAAATTGTTACTATGTATTATCTTTACATTTCAAAATTTATAGTTCTGATTTTCTTTTTCAAATGTAAATGTTAGCTTATGGTAGAAATTAAATGTGTGTATAACATTATTAAGTCTAGCTACTGATATGTAACATAAGCAATCATCTACATACCGCTTGTAAAATTCAACATTAGTTTAATTTCTTTAAAGAAGCTTGCTCAAGAGCATCCATTACTAATTGCTATTACATCAAATTATAGAGAACCCACTGTAGTTCCAAAAATTTGTTTATATATTTTGTCGTTGTATAGACTTTAGTTTGACCTAAAAAGTGGAAAAAATGTCTGGAAAATAGATAAAAACTGAAATATGAAATAATGCCAAACAGTGAAAGTTAGGTCTATTTAAAACGGATATGGTGTGTCTGATCTGTATATAGCAAAGACAACATAACTAGTACCTAAGTTCACTATTCAGAGTAGACCTGCAAATAAGTTGAAATATCGACACAAATACATACATATAAAGATTCAAGTTAGATTTTGTCTTCACTATATAGTTGATTATCTGTACATTTGTATTTAGACCCAAAAATTTGTTTAAATATACTTACAATTGACATATGTGGTTAATAATAACATCGCAGTCACCAAGCAATTCAACATCAAAGTGGCAATGTGGAAGCGGTTCTCTGTTGATAAGAATTTGTGGTACATTAGCAGGTAGAGATGTTGGTATTAAAGCAACAGGATGCACTTTCAAAGAACTTCCTATTACCAAAAGTAAATCGCATTTGCTTTTATCTTCTGCCATAGCATCATGGAACTTATCTGGCAAACCTTCCCCGAAAAATACTATATCTGGTTTCATAATTCCATTTGTTACCAAATTTTTTAATTCCTCGGGTTGACGCTTCTTTAATTCTTCTATAGAAATAGATTTTCCAATAGTAGGTTGGCAAACTTCGCAAACTGGTATGTTTTGTGTCAGTATAATATCTCTAACCATCTCTGCTGTAACTTGCAGATCACATTTTGTACATGTTGCCGTCGCAAAAGATCCATGACATTCAACAACCCTCTCAATTTCAGCAACTTTCTCAAGTGTATCAATATTCTGAGTGTAATTTCGTAATAACTTCTGATGCTTTTCAAGTAGTTTTATAAAGCGATGACATGGACTGGGCTTAAATTTTCCTGGATAAATATCTCTTGCAAATTTAAAAAATGGTCTTGGATCTTGACTAAAATAACTGATATCAAACATAGCTTGAGGATTAGGAAGATCTGGGAAGTCAACTGCTAACCGAGAATAAATACCATCTTTGGATCGAAAATCGGGTATACCACATGATACTGATACACCTGCACCTGTCAAAACTATAACATTTTTGGCACCTGGAATCGAATTTTTTAATTAATATTAATTCACATTTATAGTATATTATAACTATCATTTAACTACGTTTATATAATTTTGGCATTTTTAATACACTGATGGAGAAAATTATCATATGCTCTAGTTTAGCTCTTTCTAGTAACCTAATATATTTATTAGCGCATTGAAATTCAATGAAATAAAATATCTGGTTATTAGCTTTGAGAGTAAGACAAGTGTTTTTACAGTGCATTAAATTAACAGATACCCTCAACAATGCTTAAATGTATCTCACTGAATATATGTATAGATTAGATAAAGCCGACTAATAGTAAATACTCATAATGTTATCAGGTTTAGACAAAAAAGTTGTTGAATTTCTTCAAGATTTCTTACAATAGCATTTATAGCAGACTTAAAATGAGCCAAAAATTAACGTGTCACTATTAGGTTTGTGCACTGTGGATTATTTATGGCATTTGTATT
>SMLS01073726.1:0-15825 GCA_004785975.1 Popillia japonica
AGATCTAAGAAATCGCAGAAGATAACGACCGAACTTGTTCTTGTCCTTTATAAGCAATTTGCTGACTAAACGATCGGTCATGTACGTGATCTTCTGTGTAATACGGATGAGCTACCACTTCATAAGTAGAGGAGCGGTGCTTGCTCTCCAGCAGTTTTCTTAGTCCAATGACAGACGCTATCGTTAATGCTATCTTAGCGACCAGTAAAGCCTTGAAAGCAACAAGGCCTATTAGTTTGATGATCATGGCTCCAATAATCGCTGCTTTCAGCTGAAGTAGTAGAAATAAAGGCATAGCTTTTTTGTCTCCTTTCTTTCTCGCTGAAAAGCAATCTTAGTTTAGTAGATATACTTTCTAAAGGTACATAGAAATCATATTATACTCTACATAACTGAAATAAAAATACGTTTTGTAAGTTTTTGTGTCGTAATCGCGATGTTCCTACAGTCATAATCCCAAGAATCTAAAGTATTTTAGTAAGTACAATTATCTCTTCATCACAACACATACTTAATTATATATGACATAAGAATTCATCGGCTGTAATAGCAGAAATATAGGAGAGTTCTAGGTTAATAATTAAAATTTCAATATACATATGTATCCTGACACCGAAAGGTAGACAGGGACTTTTAGATTATACATATATACATATATATACATATGTATGTACAGTCCCTGCCATACTCAATTTTTAATCACAATTTAGGCTCGTTTTCCTGTAATAAAGGTTTTTTTTACGATTTTTATCGCCAAATTAGTTAATTCAGGTGCATTTGCATTAAGTTTCAGGGCACTGTCTTCGAACAGAATCATTTATCATGTTCAATTGTATTCAAACAGATGATATCGCCGCTCATTCCATTTGAAATGTAGAAAACCTATATTAGAAATATTGGGTTTTCCTGTTCCAACTTCACACTTAAGCTACATAGTCATTATATTTTTGAGAGCTGATGGAGCAAGGGTTGCTCGTGAAAAAATCCAATTGACTCGACCCAGTAGATTTTGGTCGGTATCCTTTCAAATACATAGTAAGAAGTGGAAATTTTTGGGGCAAGAAAAATTAGCCGATGTATATAGAGAAGATCTATTGACAATACACCAGTAACAAAACTGGTTTGCAAAATTTTGGTCCGGAAATTTTGATGTTCAAGCTGGACCACGTTCTGGAAGTCCAGTTCGAGTGGATACGGACACAAGAAAGACATTAGTTGATAGAAATCGGCAAATAACAACTGAGATTGTTAAGAGGTTAAATTTATCTAATTTAACTGTTCATAGCCACTTGAAAGGTTTAGGTTTTACCTCAAAGTCGACATATGAGTTTGTTATGGTCTTACGGAAAGAAATTGGAGTCGTTACTTTGACGACTTTGATTTGCTTTTCGAATACCAAGAAAATGATCATTTTCGAAGCGCATCATTACTTGAGACGCGGAATGGGTTATTTACAACAATATCAAACGCAAGAGATCCTGGAGTAAAAAAGATTAACTAAGTAGCTGTTTGGTAAGGTTTTCAGAATTGTTTCCTTTTACTTTTTACCGGATAACACGATGATTAATTCAGAAATATACTGCCATCAGCTGGACAAGGTGCATTCCTGTACAAACTGTATTAAATAGGAAAAGCCAGAATTAATCAACAGAGAAAGTGTATAGTGTTCCATTAAGATAATGCGAGACCTCGCCTTTACGGCTTGCATGGGATATGCTATCACAGTCATCATATTCGTTGGTATCTTCCGATTATTACTTGTTTACTTCAAATGAGGATGTCCAAAATCATCTGCATCAGTTTCTTGCCAGCAAATAACAAAAATTTTATGAAAAATTGGGGAAAATTGTCTTCCACTAAAAAAAAAATTACTTTCCCTACAAGTCAATAGATTAAACCGAGGATCAGTAGTACAGGCCAAATCTGTTTCACAAGTATGTAGAATACAGGATTGAATTATAGTTGATTAATTTATTTGATTATCTCAAAACAAATGGTAACTACTGTTCGTTCTTATTACCGGTCTAGATGTAATTATTATTAGTTATTATGTCATCGGTGTATAAAACCTCTCACTCCACTCAATTTTAAATGTTTTCCCCCCACATACGTATTATTTACGCTTGAAGTTCGTCATTTTCGCGGCACACATTACAAAAAAAACTACACGCTAATGTCAAGGAGCATACCTTCGATGTCGAGAGATCTCTTCCAGTCCTTTATAGAATTCTTTGGTATCTTAAATTCAAATGTATGAGAAGCAAAGTAATCGTAAATCTTCTCTGTCAGGATATTGTTCAGCATCTCTTCTCTAGCACGCGGTTCATCTGGAAGTGTGATTGAGCTAAAACGTTTTCCTGCTTTGCCACTTTCGGTCTGTTTAACAGTAAACATACTTCCAACTTCTACATCGGCAGGCAATCGATCTATGTAGGTCAGAACACGCTCCTGAAATATCAACAAACACTCAGAAATTTATTGATTCGTCATAAATTTAATATAAAATATAAAATATTAAATTAAAATTATATTTTTACAGTAGAAGATAATTTAATGGAAACAGATGTAGGTAACCTATCTCAAGGTATGCAGAAAATTATTTATTGCTAAATAATATGTAATTCCCATTGATTGCGTTGTCATAAAAATTCGTAGAGGCAAGTATGGGAGTAGTTGTATGTAATTATAAACACAGTATAATCCATATAATAATGTAAGATAAATACACAGGTTTAGATGCAAGAATGCATTAAGTAAAATTTTACTTCTATTCTTTCCTCGATGCTTGCGCCTTTCTACGTAATAATTTGTTTAAGATTGCCCATATAAGTGTGGGGAATATGCATTGACAGAATAAAGTGTCTTGGTATTCGCTACTCTAATACATATAAGCAGCAATATGATAGTCGTTTTGTATATTTATTTGTTACGGTTCTTCTTCTCTCAATTGTTTCACAATATTTATTTACATTACAGCGGAAAGGATACCAATAATAAAATGGTATTACGGCGGTTCTAGTCCACAAGAAATAGTAGGGCGCTTTATCTCTTCTTTCGTCAATAGATCAATTCCTGCAAAAGGTACGATATTAAAAATCATTCGTACATTTGAATCGACAGGTGTATCGTTAAGTGCCGCAAATTCATTGACAGAAGTAAAGAACCGCGAGCAAAGGTTTTAAGTAAAGCAAGAGAACGTCGAGAAGTTGAAGTTTGCAGCGTTGTTAAAAACAGCAAACCTTGTTCATCAAAGCAAATATCCGAGCAAGTTGGAATTCCACCAGGAACTGTGCGAAATATTTTAAAAAGACACGGATATCGTTTCAAACTTCAAACTCATCAACAGATTTATGAAGAAGATAGAAGGAGACGAACTGAATTATGGAGAATGAAGGGATGAAGGGAATTTTATAAAAAAATATTATTTACAGATGAATCCACATTTTATTTGCACCGAGAGTACAGGGTGGCCAGGTAAGAATGGAAAGTGCTGCATCTCGTAAACTATTCGTCCATGAGACTTGTAGAAAAAAATATATTACTAGTGGACAAAAGAAGACTGTAAAAAATATTGTCAGCCTTCCAAGATGGTCGCCAGGGGCCGTAACGGTCATTTTAATTTTAAAGTGATTTTTCATTGAAATCCACCTAGTATATGTTTTCAAAAAATATGTATCTTTTAAAGCTAAGCTTTACTCGAGAAAATTTTTTTAACACTTTTTGACGTATCTATTAAAAGAAAGTGGTGGGGGGTAATTTGATGATTTATTTAAATAAACAGCTGTAACTCCTGAATGGATTTCAATGAACTTGGTCTTGTTGGAAAAAGCATTTATTCTTCCATCAAATGATATGCCTAGTTCTTAGTGATGCAGCTAGAGTGCGCTTTTCGATATAATAACAGAAAAATGCAAAATTTTCAAAGAAATTAAATGCAATTTCATTACTTTTTTTCGATAAAAGTGTAGTGAAGTGATACCTAAATAGGTTAGTGGAAGCCATATCTCAATCTCTTATACATAACGTGAAATATCAAGAAACAACGAAAATTTAGTTGATGATAAGACATAATTTAATTTATTTTTAAATAATAAAAGTATTTTTAAGAAAAATCGTGCAGTAGCATAATAAGAAAAAAGGATCGATTTTGAAATAAAACTAATGCGTCCTTCAATATTCGAACTGTCTTGTAGCACTCTCAATGTGTGAGCAGCTCCAGTGTTGGAGCCGCTCATGCATGGACATTACAGTAGCTTCAATTTCTGCTCTTGACAGGTAACGAATAGCCCATAGTATTTTCATGTCGTCTCTGGGTGCAGTGGAATTTGGTAAACAATATCTTTTAACCGACCTCATAATAGAAGTTAGAACAGTAGAACAGGTGACTTCTGGCGATTGCGGTGGCTAAGAAAATACTTACTTGCCGAATCCACTTCTTGTGATATCTTAGATCTAAATGTTCTCAAACATTTGTTCAGATATATCCTGGGCAACTGTCTAGTTGCTAAAATATATTTTGCCGTAATTGCAAGGGCTTATCTTTTAATAAAATAGGCAATAGGCATCAGAGAATCAAGAAACATGCCATATAGCCAGAAATAGGGCAGATAATAGTTCCGTCCAGGATACCGCACCATATATGGAGACTCCAATGGCTTTGATGTTGGGTCTCGCGCAAGAGGCCATTCCTAGTCTGTTAAGAGCAGAAATTGAAGCTAATGTAATGTCCATGCATGAGCGGCTCGACACTGGATCTGCTCACACATTGTGTGTGCTGCAAGACAGCTCGAACATTGAAAGACCCATTAGTTTTATTTCAAAATCGATCCTTTTTTCTTATTATAGTACTGCACGATTTTTCTATTTTTTTGAACTAAAAACACTTTTATTATTTAAAATTCATTAAATTATGAAATTTTATTATGGAATCTTAAAAAATTCAAATAAGCAACAAGAAATTCCGGTGTAATAGCGTCTTTTTTAAATTATACAATATCTAAACCTTCTTTCGTCGATATTTCAAGCTACGAATAAGGCATCGAGATACCGTTTTCACTAACATGTTTAGGTATCATTTCACTACATTTTTATGGAAAAAAGTCATATTATTGTATTTAATTTTTTGGAGAATTTTGCAATTGTTTGTTATTACATATATCGAAAAGCGCACTCTAACGATATCACTAAGAACTAGACATATTATTAGATACATTTTTTGGAACAATAAATGTCTTTTCCAACGACACCAAGTTCGTTAAAATCCGTTCAGTCGTTTAGCTGTTACAACTGTTTATTTAAAAATACATCATTACCCGGCACCATTTTATTTCAATAGATACGTCAAAGAGTGTTAAACAAAAATTACTTGAGTAAAGCTTAGCTCTAAAAGGTATATATTTTTTGGTAACAAGGTGGCTTTCAGTTGTTATATCAAAAAGCGCGCTTTAGCGGCGTCACCAAGAATTAGACAAATCATAGGTACGATGGGTGTGATGGAACAATAAATGCTTTTTCCAACGAGGCCAAGTTTGTTTAAATCCGCTCAGTCGTTTAGGAGTTACAGCTGTTTATTTAAAAAATCATCAAATTATCTCCCACCACTTTATTTTAATAGTGGGGTTACATTAAAAACACGATTTATAAACGCCAACATGAGCGACCTCAGAACTTATGCCTGCTCTTCACGTTGGCAAATATATGTGCCAATAGTTGTTGTCAATACGTGCAGGCCAACATGTAAAAGGGGGTTTATGGTCACTTTGGTAGCTGTTACAGTGTTGGCGTACATGTTGGTGCGAGATCCGTGTCGTGTCGGTCTTTCAATGCAGATCAAAGGATTTTAGTGGCGTGTAGGTAGAATGATGGCCGCCGCGTCCACACGTTAGCCACGTGTGTGCTACACCATTGGCACATGTATTGGCCAACGTGAAGAGCAGGCATTTAGACGAATTGCGGCAACAAAATTATCTCCCTGAAATGCTTCAAAATGTGCACAACATTTTTTACTATTTCATTTTTTGCAGAGTGTAGGTTGCAGTAGATTGTGTGCTGTCGTTGCGGGCACACGTATTCTTGAATCGCTGTCCGAAGGTTATAAAGTATTCATTAAAAAGTAGGTCATTTAGCAGGTGTACGTAGCACCTTGCAAAAAATGGCCGCGTTTTGTGCGCAGTGTTCGTTAGAAATCAAAGGACGGGAAAAACATCTATACTGCAATGGGTTTTGTGAAAAGGCTTTTCATCAAAGCTGTGCAAATTTGACCGATATAGCTTTCAGGGTAATTACAGAAAAAAGTAATGTTCTATGGTCCTGTGAAGAATGTGGCATTGGAAAAAGGTGCTCTATTAAGAAAATCTTTGCTGACTATGAAAAAGCTTTTAAGAAACTTTCTGAAGACATTAAGGACACTCTAACAGCTAAGCAAGTCGAAGGAAACGCGTCGTATGCAGACAAAGCTAAGTTTAAGAAGAGTGAACCAAAAAATGAGGGTCAAACAAGCTCAGCGACAAGGGAAGAAGTAAAGAAATTAATATATCCAACACAAATTGAGATAGCAGGATTAAAGTCAGCCAATAATGGAGGCGTTATTATTGAGTGTAGAAACAAAGAATCAATATCCAAGTTAAAACAAGAATCACACTCAAAGATGGGAGGGAAATACAATATAAATGAACCAAGAGAGCGTGATCCACGTGTTAAAATCGTTGGAATGAGGGAAGAAATGAGTGCAGCAGAGTTATCAAGCAAATTATTGGCTCAAAATAAATTTCTTGATAAACAAACATCTAAATTGAATATCGTTCACGTAGGTAGGATGAAATCAAGTAAAAGTCGCCGAAATATGTTCTTTGCCTATGCGGAAGTGGATAGTCAAAGTTATAAAAACTTATTGGAAATCAATAAAGTTAATATAGGATGGGATATATGCCGAGTTTTTGATGCAGTGACGGTAATAAGATGTTATAAAATTGTACACAATATGGTGCCGGTATGTATGAATAAATTTATTGTTTATACTAAAGACATTCATGACAGGACAATTAGAAACGCAGATATGTTTAGGTTACTAAACTAAAATTATATAATGAGATGGACAAAGAAGCTAAACAATCTACCAATTTAAGAGTTTTTAAAAGTTTTTGTTCTGCGTATGTTAAGAATATCTGTAAGATTTAGATTTAGGAAATAATATCTGTATTATTATTTACCATCTTTTGATGAATAAAGTTTACTACTACTACTACTATTACTAGGTATTCTTATTGTGCGTTTATTTAAGAAAAAATGTTTTAAGTTTCACATAATTAAATTTTTTGCCTTTATAGTTGCATTAATGACTGTTGATGAGTAATGAAATCAATACTTGGACTAGACACATTTACAAATGCTCTCCTGTACTGTCTCGCATAATGCTGTTCATGTTCCTACTACAACATGCATATTTAACTGCGCTCGATTCTCAAAATTGCAATGTGGCATCGTCGTTCATATATTAATGTCGGATTATATAATAATAATAATCCATGCCTTAGCATCCCCCAACAGCTTGCGCCAATTACAGGGGGCATCGGCTGGCCATGAGTTATTATTACGCCTACGGCTGTAGACCGGTTTAAGATGTTATCTTTCCGCATTTGCCGTGGAATTTGGGAAACTACAGAAAACCAAATTCAGAAAGAACGCACCGGGGTCCGAACCCGCTACCACCAGACTGTGAAGCGAACGCGCTAGGCACTCCACTACACAGCCGGTATATGGAAACACTACGAGTCGATGCAACATTTTACTCTCGGTATATCACAGATAAGGACATTTTTGATTCCTATTTTGACGATATATTGATATTTGGCAGAACTTGTACCCAATGAAAATCTGAAAAAGGCCCTACAGAGAATTGCAATCTTGGGAATGAGGTTGAATGGTTATAAATCGAAATTTGGTGTAACAAATGTAAAATTCTGAGGCCATGTTATGAGAAATCGAGGTGTTGAAGTCGATAGCGACAAAACTTATTTCTTGGTATGATCAGTTACTTATTAAAATTTATACCAAACCTATCGAATGATAGGTACCTTAAGAACCAGAGGTCGAGCAGAGCTGAATGACATTGGTCAGCTAATGAAGAAACGGTCTTTCAAGAAATTAAGTAATTTGTGACTACACCTCCAATTTAGAAGTATGTAGTTGCATCTGATTGGGATGTTTTACTTTCTGTCGATGTTGGTCTATTTGCCATTGGTGCTTTTGTACGGAAAAGACGCCTCCAACAGTTTGATGATTTGTAATTCTGTTTCACTGTCCTCGACAAAGCATCACTACAAAGCGGTACTTGAACATGAAACTGATAAGGATAATGAACTTCGTATAATAAAATATGTACTACATGGTTGATCATGGGATAAATCATGCCATGATAAAATTTCCTATCAACCCTTAAACCATATTGGTCTGTTGAAGACGGTATTTTTCTGCAAGATAATATATTATTTTACGAAATGAGAACAATAGTACCAAAGATCTTTGGCATTAATTTTTCAATTTATTGCAAAAAACGCGTCTACAAATCCTTCCTACAAATAAGATGCAAGATTTAGAGTCCTGGCCTCGTAATCGTATTTTGCCAGGGAATGCAAATGGATTTCCAGTTGAAACCGAAACAATCTGTATTGACTCAACGCGGAACCAAATTTTGCAAAATTGCTACTATGTATTGTTAAAAAATCTAGGTCAAATGATTATTTTGATGTTGATGTTGTCTACACAAGAAATCGGGCCTTTTTGTAAGACCTCTGCGACAGAGTCGTTCTTACTATAAACAAAAAAATTGTATTAATAGATGCTGTTCAAAAGAGTCTCTCAAATAGAGAAACCTAAACTACCATCTAATTGTAGCGGGCAAAATTCTCAATCAGGGTTTAGTGAATCAATTAGCTCTATTAACAACGCTCATATGAATGTGAAGTCGAGTGCATTCAACAGGTAGTTACCGTTAACAACAAGGGGCAGTGGCATCGTTAAACAAGCTCTTATTTCAATATCTACTCTATTAAAAAAATAGAACATGTCACGTAATCATAACATATATTTATATACACCTACATACATATGTGCAAAACAATAGCAAGACTTGTAATAAGAAGGAGTACTTTAACGTAATCTCGTATATAAACACGCCTTAGATGTGACATCTGTTGCAACGTAGTCCAACATCAAAAAAGCGCGAAACGAGGGGAAGAAAAAGAGAAAGTGGGTCGCATGAATTAAAAAAGATAGAAACAATGGTGAAGCGCAATCCTTTCATTACATCTTTCAAGGTAAAGCAGGCCCTAGAGTTGAATTTAGCACTTCCACAAAACGTCGACAACTTATTGAGGAACATTTGTTTGGTAGAAGTCCACGCAATACATTGCTAGAAGCACGACATGTGAAAAAAGATTGGACATTGGCAACGAACATCTGGCGTGAGCGCTTACTAAATGGCGCAACATTCTCAGGACACTCTGACGACAGTGAAGCATGGGGGTGTCAAACTGATGGTCCCATATGTCGCATAGAAACGACAATGACTGCACCAGTTTACGTAAATATCCTAGAAATCTGTCATGTTACCTTGGGCCAAAGATAATATGTCACTTAGATGGGTCTGCATGCAAGAAAACGGCCCTAAACATACCAGCAGAGTAGCGAAGCAGTGGTTTATTTGCAATAAGGTCTGGGATTGTCCAGCTCAGTCTCCTGATCCAGCTCCTATAATACTCTTTAGGTCGATGTTAAGTAGGACGTTTTCAATGCAAAAGAACTTTAGCATAGCGTTGAATCTGCGTGGTCTCCCCATTAAACGTTGTCAGTGATTAGTAGATAGCATGCCGAGAAGATGTGCAGTTGTTGTAGCCAATAGAGGTTATACAACCAAATATTAAATAAATATTGTAGTTTGAGTCACATCTAGTAAAATATTTTTCAGAAAGAAAGTACCACATTTTAGTATTACTGCTATTTTTTTGCTGACTATTTAAGGGATGTATTTCTATTTGCAAAGTGCACTACAGCACCTTGTCTCATAATTAATCATATAAATATCGACATTAACATAACTGTCACAAACGGAAATTAATTAGTAATTTACTAAAGGAGCAGGGAAATTTTTTAATAAAAAATATGACACTGCGGATTCTTTGCACATAGGTGTACATTGTCGCATGCGCGCCGTTAATTAGGTAGTAGGTATCAGATATACATGTTACAAGATTTGCATTATTGTTAACCGTTAAATGCTATAAATTAAATTAATTAAATATACGTTACATTTTAATGCAAATTTCACAATACAGTAGTAGTTGTAGTTTGTTACATGTGCGACCTATATAACTTAAAAAAATAAGAATGATAGCAACATACTCGCAAGTACACCGTGTTGCATAAATCAAACGAATTATAAGAGCTCCGGTCTTTATAACCTAAGGAGAAGTTTTGATTAATGAATATCTATCTGCAATGGCGTTCTCAAACAACATTCGATCAAATGAAGTGCATAGGTTTGGTATTTGCAGTTACAGTGCATTTTCCAGCTCAGAGGGACACATTACTAAAAACCGCAAGTATGGTCTGGAAGCAGTGGCATAATTACATCGGTTTTACCGTTATTTAGAGAAACTTTATACTGGGATTAATGAAAACACACACAACAACTTACCCAATATGCTCAGATGATTATAACAGATCTGGATGTGCCCTACAGAACATGTCGAGCATAGCATACGTTTCTACTGTAGTTTGTTTCAGATTCCTACGTTCTGGTGTATACATATGTATGTATATCTGCTTATACATATGCAGAGAATGATCGTTTCACGTCTAGCGATGTAAAAATCACATAGTTCAAGCAGTATTTTAATTTGGACAAGAGATTTTTGACAATAGTACTGTCAAAAAGTTGCCTTAATCAAGTAAAAACTACGTTTTTACAGTATAAAATTGTTCTATGAGAGAAACATTTTTTCAGTCATTTAAAATATGTAGCAGTGTTCCTACGTGGTCAACAATTTCACACGATTCTCGTAAGGACAACGCAGTGTTTTGCAATTTTTTTATTGCGTCGGCCACTGGAATATAATTAGTGTGAATAGTTGGAATTGCTTGGGGCGGTTCCGATATGCAAGGACATTTTGAATAAAAATAGCCTAATCCGTTTCGGAGAATTAAAAAAAAACCGCTTTCGTCTGTAGTATTAAATAATTGATTCACATAGGGGTAACATTTCCGTATAGCGTCTGCTACAAGGTGTAAAGCATGAAGCATATATCTTACGTGTAGCAGATTCGATTGAACAGTTTTGAATAATAGACCTGTGCGAAGCATAACCGTGCCGGTATCGCTAACCGAATTCTAGGTACGCGTACTTGCAATGCATGATCGTGCAACAATACCGTACGATGACTGCCTACAAACTACACATTTCACTACATACATAGTCGTACAATAGGCGCGCCGTTAAGGTCGCTCCCGATGTACTGCCGCTGGAACCGAACCAATTCTTGCGGCCTTTACACATTACTTCTACTTTAGACTACACAAACTTTAATCGCCCATTGATAGCTCACTAATCGTGCTTGCATTTGATTTCGTAATTCAGGTAATCTCAATTTTTACCAGGCTGACAAATAATACTCTATTAACTTCATTTTCAGTGGGTTTTGACATTTGCATAAACAATAGATTAACGAGTAGCACAGCTGTCAAGCTTGGTATCGGAGCTATGTTCCGTAGTTGTATAGTTATTAAAACAGTAACAGTAATTCACATATGTACCTACATACTACTGGATAATGACTCACAATTATAATTCCGTATAAATACTGCTTGTAGTACAATGCGGTGTACATGACATCGCATCGTTTGTATTCATGTCGTTTGTTGTATGCACTGGTGCTACATAATGTTAATATATTTGAAACCATTGAAACAAATAACAAATGAATGTATGTAGATAAATCGTACATTACATATGTACCTACATATACATAAACTATATGTAGGAGTATATACATATACATATATACATACGTATCTCACAATCGTTTAAACGTAATATGTATTCTTTTCACTTTCTGACTTATGCCATAGACGACGAATTCCATTATAACGTTGTAACACGATTAACTATAATTTGCTACATCATAGCGGTAATTGAATGTTTGTAATACATATTTTGCTGTTGGTATTGTCTGCAAATATTTGATTTTTTGAATAAGGGAAATAGTTTTATAGGACTAATTTCTAAATAAACCAACAAAGTTATTAATATACGTTAGTAATTCGACGTTTTGTCAATAAATAGTAGTACACCACGCTAGAGGCGGAAACAAATGCTGGCATCTGAGTATATATTACTTATTAAATTAGTTATTAGGTTTAACATAGTTGATTTACCATCAGTTTTGTTATGGAAGACCTAGTGGAAGATATAAGTGACCTGAACCTGGTATACATTGTTAAAAATCCATCTGAACACGTTGAATTGCTTAGTAACCTGATTAATAGACGCAGATACGAGTAGTTAGATAGGGGAGGATCTTGTACATGTCCGATAGTTTTGCTGCAATGGCTCTTGTAAGCGTATTGGCAAATAAATAAACAACCTATTCTTATATGTAAAAAACATCTTGTAATTTTGCGCCCGTTAAATTACATCACGTTTGTGGCGAACGAAATAAACATACAGGGTGCGTATAACGTATTGCACAAAATTGGATTATGTATACAAACGGTTTGACATTTGGATTTGAGATTTAATTGGATTAAATCATAGATAAATATCCACGTTTTGACATGTGTTTCATTTGTTTTAAGAGAATGGTGTTTGTCGGACACAGCTATCTTGAATTTTTTAAATGGCAATCTATGTTGAATTTATTTAGAAATACAATACTGCATATCATAAGTTTATTTATTCCAAAACGATGGTAATACTTTCTTTTATAAGTCAAAAGTGACAAGAGAGATGAATTTGTCCGAGATTGTGCGCATTGAACTATTAATAATGGTTGCATTCGGTGATCATAGGAAGACCCATTCTGAAGCTTGTCATGAGAGTCATCCAAACAGATCTCCAATCAGTAGATCTACAGTATTGCATACAGTGCAACGATTCGATTTAATGAACGAAAAAGTGTAGAAAATCGTCCAAATTCTACAAAAAATACAAGAGATTTTGCCAAATTCAATACATCGTCACTATTGGCACCCAGACGTCTGGTATCAGTAGGATGGTGCTCCTCCGCATTTCGGTCAGCAAGTTCGTTTAGTTTTAAACCACAATTTCCCAGGACAATAAATTGGACTAAGGGGTTCGATTGAATGGTCTCCTTGATCTCCAGACACTACGCCCATGGCTTTTTTCTTCTGGGGATATATATAATATAACTCGAAGCCTCCACTAAAATCGCGGTCACAAACATTCCTCTAGAATACTTGCAGAATGCACTGGGAGCTTTTGTTGATAGACTTAGATACTGTCAGGAAGTAAATGGACAACAAATTGAGCACCTGTTGTAATTCTTCTTTAAGTAACTCGAGTTCCAAGTATTTCATATATTCCTTTATAGCAGTTTCTTCACTATTTGTATTTGCTTTAGTTTTTTTTTGTTTTGAAATAAATAAACTTATGATATGCCGAGTTCCAATTATTTGATTTAATACATAAGAATTAAGAATAAAAATATTGACACTATTAATTATTAATCTGTGGAGGTAATGGTGTAGAACTGGAGTCGGAGGTGGACGATTGTCCAGAATCTTGTATCCTGTCGGAAAATCCAGCTTGTAAAACACGCTCCTTTTCTTGTAATAATCCAAATCTGATGACAATTAATTTGACACCATTAACAAGGTCATTTTGTAGTGTAATAATATCGATTGGTTGATCGTTTATTACTGTTGTATCTTTGAGGTACAAATGTGAGGGGAATCTGTGTTTAAACTCCATTAGCAAAACTTTTAATTTACCAATAGTACTAAAGCTAATTTCGCATAGTTCTTCACCTGCCCCATTTATTTGAACGCCCACTCGGTACTATTCCATTTTGGTAGATTGGTATGTTGAATTTCTAAATAAATTTTCTGTCAAACGACACTAAATTCAATATATGTTGCCATTTAAAAAAATCAAGATGGCTGCCGCAGACAAACAGCAGTCTCTTGAAACAAATGAAACACACGTGGGTATTTATCTATGACTTAATCTCACCAAATCTCAAATGCAAATGTCAAACCGTTTCTACATAACCCCATTTGGTGCAATACTTTGTACGCACCCTGTATATGTAACTACAAAAGCTAGATAAGCCTCGTTATCCCAAATAACAATCCTATGACACAAAAGGCTTGGACCTTTGTGTTCAAAAATATTTAATCTGATACAATTTTGTCTAATCAGAGTTAAAATCCATAAGACAGAATTATTAGCAAATCCCGAACCCAACAAATAGCATTTCTATATCGAGAATACCCCATCGGATGTAAATTATGCAGCAATGTATAGTGAGGACAGTGCTAAAACTATTTTCTTATTGCAGCGTTCTTGTGGGATAGGCTTTAGTAGGATTGAAGGGAGAATTATTTACCGGTTATGTTGAGCTAATGACAGATTATGCTAATATTATTTTTCAAATAAACAATGTATTTTTCATGACTTGTTTGTAGGTACGCAAATCTTTTGTGTTGTTATGGCACTGTGTCTTTAGTGTTTGCGTCGTTAAGTTACAGTAATATGATTCATTTTGTCTCATTATAACACTAAAACTGCATATACCATAACGACTTGTTAATTATACATCCGCATACTTAATCTTGTCAAACACAAAACAGGGCGACATAAATATATTTTACAAAGAAGTAGTATTATTTTGGAAAGTCATAGAGACATCATGGTCGAAGTAGGTTGTATTTTTACAAACACTTGGTCAACATTCTTACGTTAGTATTGTAAGGTGAAAGACTAAAAAATTATTAGAGACAACTTGACTAAATTTAGATAATTGTTTATCTTAACACCACTAAAGCTGAACTAGTTATACTACTACCATATTATTAAAAATTAAACTAAAATTACAACAGTAAGCTAGGAACACATCACCTGCCATTATAAATACCCACCTTAAAGCATATGGAAAACGATTTTGAACCACACTCATCCAAAAATTGTACAGCATCCTTCAGCAAACGATCTTCATCTTCAATGGCGAAGACGACAGAAACTAGTAGTAAAACAAGCAACAATTTCATTATCGTGTTCCTCGCACACATTTGTCGCAAGCACTGGAATCGTTTCCTATACGCGTCCCGGTTTTATCAACTGTGTATTGCCAATAGCGGATCTGAATCGCTTGTAAAAAATTACGCCAACTTACAGCCAGTGGTATAAAGAATGTCTAGGTATGTATGTATGGTACATGTACTAGTTTTTAATGATCAGTTTGTACCTATTTACCTCAACTAAAAAGACATGCAACTGGCAAAGTGGACTAGTGCTCTAATGCCGTATTTAAAGGCCACAACTTATTCTGCCGTCTTCTGTAATTACGCAGTTGATTAGAATTAACTAGTAATCTGTTCTTCTAAAAAAATGCAATCAATTACATTCGGTTTCCAAGTATTATGGCGATAAAACAACTGTCCTAGTCGTAAAATTTACTTCTTTACGAGTTATCTTTTTTCTACTGTCACATATTTGTCGTTACATTGAGTATAAATTGATTATGATATTTAGCATAAACAACTACATCAAGGAGATAACAAAAGAATCGAAGAAGTATTTTAAGTCAGAAC
>SMLS01073727.1:0-20010 GCA_004785975.1 Popillia japonica
GGTCGTCCACTTTTCGGTAAATTAATGTATGGCAACCCTCTTCAGTGCCTTAACTGTGCGGTAAATGGTTGACAGTTCAATGCTTTGGTCTCGAAAAATGGGTTTAGGTACTCGTACAAGTAAATTATCTATTTATAGTGTTAGTATTTCAATCTTGTATGATATCTTGTAAAACTATTGTAAAACTATCTAACATGTTACCACAGTAACTAACAAACGAGCATCTTTTCTAGCCCAGTGATAACTAGATTGAACCGTTTTTGGTAATAACATTTCTTGTCAAAACTTTTTCTCAAAACTGATGTTTCATACGTTAGTTGCATCGTTAAAAAATGTCAACTACTTTGTGTTGTTTGTTCAATCCTGTGACACATGCCGGAAGCAATTTAAAATAAACCGTCTTCTATACGGAACTATTCCAAAATATTGTTATAATACTGAGTAATATGCACCTAGCAAAAATAAAATAAAACAAAACAAAAAATAAGAAATAAACAAATGTAAAAAGAACTATAAACGTTTCCTCACTAATGTAAGTGGCATCTTCAAGATTGAAAGGTAGGTGAGGAGAGTCAGTAGGTTCCTGTAACTCAACGCGTCAACCACGTTACTGGCGTACACCTTGTAGCCTTTCTTTATCACCTTCTTTTGCGTGTAAAGTGAAATGACAGAAAATTTAATTAGCGAGGTAACTTGAAGTAGCATCACGCAAAAAAGCAGTGTAGGTACTGTCCTGTTGAGGATCCGAAATTTTAGCGAGGTACCGAGATTTGTTCAAGATAGCAGTGGCATTAACTTTGTCAGCAGGAAAAGTGTTTGTTAGTTCAAAACGTTTTATAGGTGTTTATTCAATTATAGGAGGTTTTGTAAACAAATAACATTTGGCTGTTCTAAAACGCACAAAATCTGCATTAGTTTCGCAAGGATATAATCTCCTCTTTTGGAATGATTTTGCAAGCCATAGAGAAAATTTGACCGTTGCATTACCTATACTAATGTTTCAGCTTTCGACAAGGACTGAGAAGAGACGTTTTTGATTAGTTTTGATAAAAAATTAACAATTGCGTTTTTGGGGCCAAGCCATTGAAGTTTATTACTTGTTTTACCCGTTCAAAGGATCTTTGGACCTGATCAAACGAAATGCGATGAAGTCAAGACTAATCATCTGTAGAAAGGGTGTTGGCACGTTTAATAACTGGAAGATCTCATAATAGAGCACATATTTTGCCAACTGATACAGTACAGCTCCAAGCGTGCAATATTCACTTCACAGCTCAAAAGAAATTTTGAAAGTACTGCAGCATGCGTATTACATATTGCTATTAAAAATGTTAAAAAATACGGAATATCATTGAAACAGCAGAATATGTATATACATACAAACATAATGCTCACATTTGTTGCAAATATTTGAATATTTTTTTTAATTAACATGTTCAGAAGTCGTGTATTCACACCTTAAGTATAAAAGATATCCTTTCTTTCGAATATAATATATAAAACATACACTCATGGAAAGTGAAGATTGAACACTTTCAATACGTTGTTAGATGGAAACTGTCGAATCTTTACTTTCCATGAGTGTAGCTATTAAAAATGTACTAAGAATACCATAATTTTGATTGATTGATTGGTTCAATTAACTAATTGCTAGAACATTGCTAATTCCAAATTAAATCAAAATTGCATTTTAACCGTAATTCAATTGTTTAGTTTGTTACGAAATATAAAATTCTATGCTTCATAAGTTAAGTATCAATCATCATTACTGTAATTATTCCACCATTACTAATGTTAACACTACTAGATTAATACATGGTCGTTTAACACCCACAGCTTTCAATTTCTCACTCTTCCACTAACATTCTCAACGTAAATAAGCTTGAGGCATTTAAACCAGACGCTAAAAATAAGAATTAGGCAAGCAATAAATAATTATTTATGAGGTTTGTGTATGGAGGACACATGTGCAGAATGATGTCACAGTTTTTTTTCAATGTCCCATGCAATTCGTCGAGTGTGCATCATCAGTGAAGTATTGTAAATTAATTATCGTTAATGATCATCGTAAAGTTATTTATATCAGCTAAAATAATACTGAAAGTAAAAGTATACAGGTGATTTACGTTTGAATCATTTGTAATTTATTGTTTGATATCCGGTCTATGTTAAACGATTAAATCATAGCACGCAAGTGTGATTTGTATTGATGATACACACACAGACGAATAGTCTAACAATAAGTGAGAGAGAGTCTTTCAAATTCGTGTGGTTTCAGAGGACACAGTCGTAATAAATTAAAAGTTTGAAACTGGTGTAATCCTGTGAGAGTTCGGTAATCCTTACTTCGGCATGACCATTCCCAAGACTTTGATACAGAGATGGGTTACAATTGACTTAATTGGATTAATTATACGTGAAAGAGAATGTTATAATAATGATAAGAAGTTAAAACAGGTATATTTAAATTATGTACATTTTTCTAGTAAATAGTTCTATAGTTCTATAGTTATGTATATGTGTATACATACTGGTTAAGTACTATTAACTAATATAATAAAAGATTGCTGTTAATATAGAGTAACTATGATATAGTGACAGATAAACAACGATTTAATCCAGGAACACACATTTACGTGAAGGAGGATAAGATAATAAGATATTACTTCTAGTAAGCAAATAATGATCTCAAAGATAGTTTGTGAACTGAAAGAATATTTACTATACTCGAGTAAAATAATGTCTTTACTTAATAAATCACGCATTTACATAGTTTTAACAAACAATAAAGATATTCCACCATTATTTTATTATAGTAAACCGATTGTCCAAACTTTGTAGGCTTTGTATCGCTAAAAATATAAACACACGAAAAATGTTTTAAGTGCTATTTACGAAATGCAATCTTACTTACAGATGCATACATTTCCATCATGTGATTTTGTATTGTTGTTAAAATTGTATAGGATATATCCAGTAACAAACATTTTATATTAATGGGACTGACATAAATAAAGTTAAGAAGTATTTTTATCCTCTTCATTGTGATAGTTAATCTATAAGTAAATTACACGAGCAATGCACTATTTACCTTTTTGCTATACTATGATACCCCTACTTTTCACAATGAAAATAAATAAGAAACTTAAATTGACAGAGCTGTGAATGTGCGTATCTATCCACATATTTGCACACATGTACACCAACAATACCCATTTTTAGATTTCAGAAGAAGTATGCAACATCATATGGCAAAATATTTTGAAGTTTAATTTACCGGCTAGCGTCATTTCACTAACGAAAACTGAATGACAATTGTAAAAGGCGAAATAAATAGAGTCAATACTTCTGACAAGTGATTCACTTTATACGAAACATTCTCATAAATTTGAAGCTTTATTTTTTTAGCTGCCAAGTGTAATCAAAACAGGAAGTACACATACTGGCATAAAAAAAACTGAATTTATTTTGACGATTGTCAACGCATACAAAACAAACAACAAAGAAAGTCGTACTGTCTAGTGTACAAAATTTCATCGCCATAACAATATCTGCGACGGTTTGGCGATAGTAATAAGAACAAAGTGTGATTGCAATCTAGGCGTATCGTCCTCGCTGCTGGTGGCCACAATTAAGGGGCGGAAACCATGTAACAAATCATGGCTGGGTTTATAACCAGAAATTACAAACTCTTTTTGTTATTGATATTTTCATCTGCAGTTGTTACATATATTCTGTATATATTGAATGAGCACATGGACCATGAAATTGTATCAAATATTACGTCGACAGCACAGGCAACATATCTATACTTCAAACGAAGGGCTGATAGAAAATGTATGGTGCAAAAATGTGGCATTGAATTCATACATCATGTTACGCATGTAATGTGCAAACGAAAATTACTAACCGTCGTTTCATTCAACCGCAATTGAGAACTCTGGTAAGTAACGTACATATGTATGCACAATATGTTACATATATGTATGTATGTACAAGAATAGAACATATACATAACACTATCTAACACACATTTTCATCGTTCACAGTAATGATGTTTCCCCATTAGGATGCGACTAAAAACCAAAAGAAATAAATAACCATGCTGTTCAAACTTTGTACTTATCGTCAGAATAATGATTAGTAAGAGAGTAACAGACAAAAAATCAAACTCACGCAAGAGATTTACGAAAATAATGTAATTATACAAACGTGTTATAAGTTCAGCGTTCAAAATTAACTCTACCTTTATCAATCGATCAGCAATATTGTATGTATTAACATAGTTTATATCATTATTTTTCTCATAGATACATATGTATACCTATGTATTCATATCAATCTACATATCAATCAAATTGTGCGGTGCTTTTCAAGTACCTATTAGCTTTGCGTGAGCAAATCAGGACAAAATCAAAACCAAAACATGAGTAATTTAATTAGCTATCTGATTTCAAAATACTCATATTTACAAATATATTTCGTGCATATTTTCTATAGTTATTAATATGATGGCTTCCGGGTTCTGACTGACAATGAGTCATTTTAGTGAAAATATGTATATATATATAATGACAAAGATAAAAAACAAAACTAAAAAAAATAAAAATAAATTTTATATAGTTAATGTTTCTCAGAGAGTTGCCAAGCGAAAACGGATCAATAAAGATTGACATTTCAATAATTTGGTTATTGCAACGAAAGTTACATGATTGATACTTCAAAATGTATGAGTAGATACTACAAACATGTTTTGTTCTATATAAACAATCTCTCGTACTAAGCGTTAGTGGACCACAGTTAAGAGATAAATTCAGCGCGAAAGAAAGATGTCGTAATTTTATTTACTGTAAAGCCTTCCAGAAGTACGTTTATTGCTATTAGACTTCTAAATAAAAAGTACCAACTAGTAGCTTTGTCTCATATGAATTAGTGACTTGTGCTTGGCTAAAATGTGAGCATCAGGTTTTAGGGAAATACCTAATTCTTGATGGTCTTCTTATTCACAGTAAATAAAATAGAAATAGAAACACTCTTAACTAGAATAATAATTGTAATAAGGAAAAATATGTAAAACGTATTGTCGTGGAATTTTTATTATACTTAAGCCTTGCAATTCTGCTTTTAGGTAACTACAAACTGACTTACTTTGTAAATGACAGCATTAATAGTGACATTTATCTAAGGAAATGCTTACTACGTTCTACTTCGGCACTAAGAGGTCTAGTGATTACTTGTAAGTAGGTACTTATACTGTTAGGAAACCACATTCAATCAAAAAAATGGAAGTGTCCATATTTCAAGTGTCGCTATACAGTCTACATTTGTAATAAAAGTTGGGTTAGAACGCTCATACATAATGTTCTACTACACTACTTCACTCATGAAAGTTATAATTAAAATTCACCGTTTGAATACACATATTTCTGATCATTTCTGAATATTTATAACTTTTGGAATCATCAGTTTATTTTATAGTTTCATTTACTGTTGGTTTTAAGAAGGAAATATAGAAATCGATTGCAGGATGGACCTAATAATAATATACCGTGAGTTTTTTTATCTCTGAACATATAACGTTAACCATCCTCACCATTTGCTATGTTCAATTTTAAAGTGGACAAGTCAATGCATTATAGACAATTGTACTGTGAAAGTCAATGCACTCTTTGAAAAATAAACATTCAAATAGGTCGACATCAAAATTTTATTAAAATAAATTAAGTAGATTGTCACTTCGTTATTAAAATAGTGCAATTAATCACAGTACAAGATTAATACGTTTAATTTCATTGAAAATAAAGCAGAAAAATACTACCGTGGTTGTGAATAACAAACCCATCGTTTTTGAACCGACCAGTATAAAATGAGCACATCTAATAATATTCTTAGGTTATAATCATGTTATAATACAGGCGAAACGATACTAAAAAGCCTGCACAGCATTTCTTAAGAAATTGGGACGCAATGCATTACACGCAGTGAGTATGCGATTCCTTAATTTGAATGTTTAGTTTTCACAAAGAGTGCATTAACTTGCATAGTACAATTGTTTACAATGCATTGACTATTGACTTGCCCATTTTAAAATTGAACATAGCAAATGGTGAGGATGGTTAACGTTGTATGTTCAGAGATAAAAAAAAAACTCACGGTATGTATCTTGCGTTGTTGGATGTTTTTTTAAGGAATCCCTCATTGTCAATTTTATTTTTTAGAAACATAATGTGGTTATATATTTTTAACGACAAACTGGCTATTTTATTTTTTTTTACACGATAGTTGTCTCGAATACGTATCGCATACTCTGTGCGGGAACAGAAAATAAAAAAGCAGAAAAGCCTAACGTGCATATGTGTCACTAAATGAACGATTTGCCAGGGATTACGCTACTTATATTATTATTATTTTAGTTTAGTAGTTTTGGTTTATATTATTATTTTAGTTTAGTCAGTGCTTATTTCTATATATTATTATTATTTTAGTTTAGTATTCGCACTACTGCATGTTAGTTTTGTACTTTCCCTATACTTGGGTTTATCCTGTTGGGAAATAAATCATTTATTTATTTATTTATTTATTTATTTTTCTCTATATACAACATTGTAATTTGTGAAGAAGGGCAAACGCCATAATTCCATAGAAGCGGTCACAAAGTCCCTATAATTAAAGAAATAATGTATTAGATAAATGATCCATTAGGCAGGCCAATATTTATTAATACTTTTCTCTGTATTGGTGGCTTGTTCAAGGTTTAGTAGTAACCTTTCCACTAGTAAAATATTTCTGAAAAAACAAGGCACATTTACGTATCGACGATAGTTCTACGTCAAACACAATACGATATGTAACGAGTTACATACAAGAAATATAATAATAATAAAATTAAGACTAAGTATGTAGTTATACTTACATTCGGCGCATCCACCAATTTCACCACACTTGATCTCATTAAAAGTATACGCCATTAAATACATTTCTACGTTCATGAGTTAGTAGTATCTTATAACATGAACCATTAAAACTAGATGCAGTCGTTGAACTAATAGTACTAGATTAAACAGCAAACAGTAAATTATTTCAGAGCTTTCAAGTATGTATGATGTCACTGTATCAAGGGTAGACCATAGAAGTTGTTCTCCTTTTTTTATCAGTTTCAGATTTAATATTGTTCAATTTCTTAAAACATAAACGTGACGCGAACACCAGGTAACGGATTATCTCAGTAAGAAGTAGTTTCTGCCAAACAATATCAGTTCTCATTCTACGATCTGTTCTACGACACTTTTAACATATATTATTTGTGTATTCTTCCGAGACTTAGCTTCAATAACATAGGTTTTATTCAATTAAGTTTTAATCTGTTTAAAAAACATCATCATTACGTCCGTTGTTTAGTTCCGGGATCAATAATTAATTATATCCGTGCATATAAACACCGTAGCTGATCGAAAAACATCCCTCATAAGGTCGAAAAGATATTGGAACATACTTAATTCTAACGGCTAAAAACTTTTTAATTATAAAATGACAGAGAAGTTCATTTCCATTACGTTGATTAAACAGGTATGCTTTTGTTATCCGTTGCGTATTTTGACGCACATACCTTTTAGATATAGACCGAATTATCTTATTTTTAATTAACGAAGAGTAGACACATATATTCATATTATACCGTCATAGGTCTATCAAAAAAAATTAATACCTCTTAAAACCTTTGACTAAAGCAATACGAAAATGCGTGTGGGTGTTAGGATTGTACAACTGCTAACACGTATTTGTGTAAGTCTAGAGTTAATATTATTAAATGAAATACACTTCGAAAATATTTTATAAATATAATAGCAATAAAATTTCTTGTATGTATGCATAATGTATACCAGACAAATATGAGAATTAATCAGTATGTCACTATGCTGTACGACATAAGTCAGTAAACAAATTACTATCAACAGGAATAAAACTATGTTGTGTAAGATACAACTGTTGTAGCATAAATTAGAATCTGTCCGTATCTTATGTAATAAAAACATTTCGGCTGGAGTAAAGATTAATTTGAAATTAATTACTTAATGAGCCTAGAGGTCACAGGTCAAATAGACGCGATGCTAATTTTATTTAATGAAGCAATTTCGGATAATCCCAAGTCTCAATCGGCAAATTATTAATGTTTAACTGACGGTAGAAACTCAAATATACACAGGCACTAAGAATTAAGATTTTGTCATGAAGCACCATTCATGACAAAATTATATTATTCCAACCTCTTATTACAAATTAACATTTAGCGTTATATCTACTACAGTTCCGATTGTGAAGTTATAGCTTATGATTAAACTTTTAGCATTTACTTATCAAAATCGAGAAACTGATATCATAAAATTCCTTCAAATTCATATTGCTTCGAATTTGTTTAATTTATGTACACACAATTTATCATTTGCGAGTGAAGCGAATGTGGTTTAATAATTGTAGAATAATTTTCTGCGAACTTCCTTCATTTCCGACCCATTTCTAGCCACTCTATATCGTTACATATACACATTTTTTTTAGTCTAGCGCAATACCGACGTCGGCTTTTGTCATCTGCATTGCAAATTACTGTCTAGGTAGTCTTCACCAATCTATCCATTTATAAATTATTCAAAATGACTTATTTGAATAAGCTTGCGTATGCAGAACCTGTGCGACACGAATCGCAAAAGAATTTTCACACGGCGACAATTTTCGTCAAGGTTTAATAAAACAAGTGTTAAGACAGATAAATATTAACGAAATGTACTCGCGAATACAACGAGAAAATTCACTGATCACTTACCTGGATGTTCTGGCTCTTGACAGCGAAGTTCGTCCGTATTGTCATCGCAGTCTTGCTTTCCATCGCACCTTTGTGAAGCTGGGATGCAGCGCGCCACATCGCAGCTGAATTCATCGTAGGCACAGTCTGTGAATTATAAAAGAACTAAATTAGGACACTGCTAGAAACAATCTGTATGTATCAGAACGAGTGTCGAAGTAAATGAGAATGTAAATGATTGAAATATTCAATTTTCCTCTTATGAAAATAAGTGTATGTGATGACTGTCTCTTTGGTGTAATTTTAATACCCATACCAGTGCTATCGAAACATTTTATGGATGAGGTGGTTTAGTATGTACGAAAAATTTTGTTGAAATTATGATTTTTCGTATGACAATAGTTGAGAAGCCCTAAGAGAGTTTATATGTTAGTGGTGAGCCAGATGGAACAAATAATAATAATAATTAAACATAAATTAGGTTATTCTAGAAAAAATAAAAGGAAAGTTTCAGCATAACTAGTAATACTAAAATAAATATGGTATAGAACAATAACCTGCTTGCCTTACTAATAAATAGTCATGTAACTATTTTTTTCATATCAAACTGTTATTTGTGAGATAGCGTATGCCACTGATATAATTACAGAAGCTATGCTTTTCCAACTTATACCTATAGATACGGAATATCTCCATACAGCTTTTGTCCTGTACTTCTTTGATGAAATGGGCGACTAGTGTGGATTCTTAATCTTATAATTTTACATAAGATATATAATATTGTAATAAATATTTTATATAATAGTTATATAGTACCTAAATCTCATAATCACAAAACAATTATGCCTATGCCGTAGAAAAGAAGCTGGAAAAAATATTCCTTTTTTACTGTTGTTTACTAAGTGTACAGTATCATAGTGCAGTTTTTATAATTCTCATTATATTTTACCTACTCATCTACATACAAAGTTAATAATATAGCAACAAAATTAGTTGAAGTGCCAGAGAATTGTTTTAAGCGTACGCATATAGACTCTAAAATTAATGATTCTACAACAAAAAAGATTTTATATGGTTTTTATTCCATTCAAATTATTTAATTAACATTCTGCTACTAAAAATATAGCGTACCTAAGACTTTAAACAACAAAATGTTAAATATGCATGTCGAAAGTTCTGAAATTAAAAAACTTTATTCTGTTCTCTCTCCATATGCTATATACGAAATACTTATATTACTCCAGTGTAACCAAAATGAATGATCGAAATTTTCGATGATTAATTTCGTGGTACATTTTTACGCAGCAACAATGACAATAATCCAATAACCGTTGACAATAAAGACTGGAGTAATATACCATTCGAGAATACGTATCTATAGAAGTTCCCTTAAAAGGCATGCAGGCAGAGTTAAATTTGGCAAAATTTTTCATTAAATCCAAATAAATAGTATAATAAATTATGCTGAGCTTAATCCTTTATTATATATTTAGTAAATAAATGACATTCACCCAAGTTAGAAACGTACGAAAAATGCGCAAGTTAAAAAGAAAACACGTTATATATCTCTAGTACCGTGGTAGTCTACACTACATCCTTCTTCGTCGGATCCATCGTCGCAATCCCTGTTACCGTCGCATTTTTGATCGTAGCAAATGACCTGTATTCCATCGAAGCACTGGATTCTGTCGTCTGCACGGCATTGATTGTCCGTTACCTGGACTAAGCCGTGGGAGACATGTTTGTGTATTTGACCGGTAACTACAGCTGGTGTAGTATCCGCTTCCTGAGGGATTACAGGAAACTCAGGTGTTTGTTTGGACAAGTCAAATCGCATAGACTGGTCGGTAACTCCGGGTGTTTCGGTATCGGGTTCAACCCACTCGTCCGGTGGTGGCGCTGCTGTTGTAGGAGGAATTGTAGAGGTAGCTGTAGTAGGAGCAACTGTACTAGGAACACTCGTAGTGGGGGGAGGAGTAGTGGGAGGAGGGGTAGTAGCAGGAGGGGTAGTAGAAGGAGAGGTAGTGGTAGGAGGAGCAGTAGTGGTAGTGGTGGTAGTACTCGTCGTTGTTGTTGATGTCCAAGTTGTAGACCAAGTTTCCTCTTCGGTAGTTGGAACTTTGGTCAGGCAATAATAGATGGCGCATTAGTGGAGGTAAGGCAAGGAAAGAAACGAAAAACAAACAATAATAATGAGTACACTTCAAATAGTTTTAAAGTATTTAATGTAGTGTCGTCAAAAACATTTAATTCAATGCGTTCGTGCTGTATTAATACACTTTTGCTTTTTTTACTTTTCTTTTACAACTCATATTCCATGCTCACATTCACTTCTACCTCTTTAAAATCAGGTTGTTAATTGTTCACAATTGCAAACTAGAGGTGTTACTTATTGGTTTTGTTTATTTTGATTTTTAGAAAGACTAACAGGAAACCAACATTACTTTCGGTTGTAATATAATCTATCATATTTTCACAATTTAATAAGTAATTTCTAGAGAGTGTTATATGTATCTGAATATATTAATTTATCACGGATATGAACATAAAGTGCCTCACTTCCGTTCTTTATCTTAGAAGCTACTTTGTTTATTTTGTGATCGTTTTTAAATTAATAATTAATAATGTTCAACTTAAATTTTATTTAGATTATATTCCAAGACATGAAGATACACTATCGACATACTGCAACCTTTAATACATTATAATTTTGGGATTATTCAGTGGACGATGTGAACAAATTATATGCATTCTACATAACTTATAGCATGGCAACAACAAAATTAGTTCGTTAATTTTACTACTGTGTATGAAGTCAAACTTCAGTGTATACTCCACACAATATATGTATTGTTTTCAACGCTTCAATTATCTCTCTGAATTAAATATTTTTGACTGCTGTTTACATACACATATTTACAAACAGTTTTCCAAAAGAAATTTGCTATATGTGGTATCACATCATACTAATTAGAAGTGAGGTATTTGCATGCCCTATCAATAGGCAATCGTGACTGGTCTTTCTTTATATATATACATACATATAATGGAAAGCAATAACCCGTGAACAATTGTAAATATGTTTACAATTTCCCTACAGACACAAAATAAGTGTTCCCACGAATGCAGGTAATGTAGAAGATTCAACAAGTCAACGTTTGCTTCCACACTGAAATTTTTTCCACTTAGTTCTCTATGTGTTTCAGAAGATGCGAAAAGACATTCAGGTGTACCAGTGTCTTCCCCTTATCATTAGTTGAGCCAATCTTTCTTTTAAAATAAGTTTTTTAAAGATAGTTAGTTGCAGAGGTTAGTATTTTTCATCCCAATCTGCTGTCTGAATTTTGTGAAATAATTGTAAAAGTTACGCTATATATATATATGTACTTATATCTCCAGCATTCTATTTCAAGAAATACATCTTAGTAAACAATTAGATTGTGAATTACTCTGTATGGGTTTAACTATACATAAGTACATCGTAGTGTCATAATAGCCAGTTTTAGAAAAATGATTTTTATTCATATCTGTAAACTATACATTGATGGGACGTTACCCGCTCTCATCCTGTTACAATTCATGTATTCTTACCACATATAGCAAATCCTTGCCAGATCTAAGTCTATTCAATACAAGTCTGTATTACAAATAAATGAAAGCACAAAAATTATTCTTGTTATTTAGCATCAAGTAAATATGTAATGAAAATGTTCTAAACTAGTATGATTTTATATTATTAGTATTATTATTATATATTTTGCATTTTGCAAAATAATACTCTACAATATGTTATTGGAATGTACTATTTAGCTTCACTAGATAATCAATTTGATTTGATAGCAAATGTAGATACTGGCGTATAACAAGTGCATTTCCAGTGAGGTATGTAGGTATACCTATATGTAGATATGTATATCTTTAAATAGTACAATTCGCTGCTGTGATTATTTTTTTAAAAGCTTACAAGTAATGTTAAATTATAAGTTAAGCCCTCGCGGTTTTAACGCCACTCACCACACTACTTATTAAATTAGATTACTTATTACTTTTATGTTAGCCTTAATTTTTAAGGGTTTGGGGTGTTACAATACTATAGGAGTATGACAATAATTAAGAAATCTACCTACTATTTACAAATTTACACAATTTCTATAGAAGCATTTTATTACCCGATTTTTTTTTAATAAATTATTTATTTGTAGAATATTGTTTTTTTGATGTAATCACTTACAAGTGCTCTTTGATATGATCATGTTGTTACCATTATCTTCCGTATGGTTCAATATAGGCTTCCACATATGCGAAACAGAGACTTTACTAGATTCGCATGTATGTAGTACCGCTATACTGCTAACTTACACACAGACTAACTTAATGCAATTAGCGACAAGGAAATTTTCATAGTTTGCTTCCATTTTAAACTTAATCAACATAAAATATGTCAAAGGAAATAAAAATCAAATTGGTTAAGATAGTACACTACAGCAACTAATGGAAGCAGTTGACATTTAGAAAAGATTGTGTTTTATTAAGGTTCCAGCACACACAAATTTGTTTTTATTATGATGTCCATATATCTAATTTATGGAAAACAATATTCTGCAAATGTTACCTAAATACCAACATAATTATATGTATACACCGTTATTGCATTTATTAAAGAAACCAAAGTGACGAGACGAAGTACTAAACTCCTACATTGCTTACCGCAACTTTTTACACCTCTGTAGGTATATTAATTAGACAAGAATGTAATGAATGTATTTTAGTTGTTAGGCAAAGATTTACTAAATTAATTTAGCTACGTCTAAATATAGACATAAATTCTTCCTAACATACGAGGCATACGAGGCAAGTAAGTAATGAGACTGGTATTTCTTCGGTGGTTGTGGTAACACTGCAGCTTTGATATTTTTGCATATTATTTTGGCATCCCTATCGATTGATGTGTTTACTATCCCGGTACGACCATTAGTTCATCAGCTGTGTCATCTTTTGAAAAAATGTGTAACGAAAATGGAAAAGTGTAATTTAGAGTAACATGTAGCGATCAAATTTTCGGCAAAACTGAGCGATTCGGCTACGTAAACGTACGGTAAAATACGTAAAGTGGATGGTGGTGATTCTCTGAGTCGTGTATAAATGTTTCGTTAGCACAAAGAATGCAAAGATGGCCGTGAGAGTATGGAAGACGAAGTGCGATGCAGGAGACCGGTTGAAGTGCAAACTGACGCGAAAGCGCAGTGCATGCACGCCCTAATTCGCCAAGATCGTTGTTTAACTGTTCGAATGTTGGCTGACGAACTAAATAAAACTAAATAAAAAAGCTCTGGTCGAAAATGGTTCCGAAGATACTTCCGGAAGACCAACACTCCCTCGAATGTCAGTCGTTGACGATTGGTTGTAACAGGTGGAAAGCGATCCTACGCTGCTTGACCAGATTATTACGGGTGAGGAGAGCTGGTTGTTCCAATATTACGCTGAAACGAAGCGCCAAGGTCAACAGTAGCTATCGCCAAATGACCTAAAAAAGCTCGCACGAGCAAGTGGAAGATGAAAACCATGCTCATCCGCTTCTTCGACAGCCTCGGGGTAGTTCATAGGGAGTTCGTTCCATCTGAACATACCGTGAACCAGATCTATCGCGAAGTGCTCGATACACTTCAAAAAAGCATCAACACAGAGTGCGTCCCGACATCGCACGACCTTGGATCCTCCACCACAACCCGCCCATCACAGCGTTCAGTATGATCTAGTTTTTGACCTCCAAAGAGATCGTCCCAAGTCCCAAGGTGGTAAAGGGAACGTATTTTGAGTCGATTGAGGAGATGATTGAGGAGATACAAGAGGTCGTGATGAGGCTACTGTAGGACATTACGATCAAAGCTCTCCAGAACTGCTACGATGCACGGAAAAATCGCTGAAATCGCTGCGTTGGTCGCCAAGGGAACTACTTCGAAGGTGATCATGCGGTTGTTGAATAATTTTTAAATATACGGTCACATTATTTAATTGTTAGACCTCGTAGGAAACATTTTTCTTCTTGAGCTAGTAGCTGTGAAATTACTCAATGCTACGACCAAATCTAGAAGTTATTATACAGATACATTTTTATGATATGTTAATACAACAAACACTGTACAAAGGAAAACAATATAAATGTTTACACTTTCGTATATATTAAAAATGTGGTATTTTCCAATGTACAGTGAGATTTTGATGAATACATAGACCGCTACAACTATATACATAACTCAAATACTGTTAGAGTCTAATAATTATTAATACTAAGCGTTATCGGCGTAATAGCATCTGTGAGTAATTTATACATATATACAGTGATCTATTGCCGTTTTTGTTTTAATTTCGGAATAAATATGACTAGGGTACAAATTGAAAACCTACTCTCACATCCTTGTTCATCAGAATTATCTGGACATTGACTGCGACCATCGCAACGTGCAGTATATGGAACACACATGCCATCTCTGCATGGAAACTCTTCTGGTCCGCACGCTGGTACATGTTTCGCTTTTTAAGAAACAAAACAAAATAAAAATAAATAAAACAAATAAAATAAACAAATTAAGAGATGAAATTAATAAAACGTGTTGAAACGAAATTAATATGTTAATGTATTTTGAAAAATAAGTTGTATACATAAAGTATCATATGTTATTTTTAGTGTAGTATCCTATATTGCATTATTAAAATGCTATTTTGCTACATTGTCTAAACGCAAGATTCAAATGTAGGGTTCGCCTGATTTTGTTCTAAATTTGGGTAGTAAGATACGAAAAAAAATGCTACTATGTATTTCAAATACTCTTACAGCAAATAAAACGTACACAATATAATATGATAAGTTTGATTTATGTATATCCTCACGTAGAAATTAGCTACATGTATGTCAAATACATCAACGAATAGAATATATTCAAATTAATATATTTTGAAAAGTTCTAACAATTGAGAGAAGTCGTAAATGGTAGCCATAAATCTAAGTTACAGTAGAATCTTTATAAAAAATAAACAAAACTACAACTATTAGATAATAATGACCATAGTAAGTTAATGTAAATTAAAATATGTACACATAAAATTTTATAAACTTTGGAAGCATATTATGTAGTTACTGTAATGTGTTTACACACAAGTTAAAGAAAATGCTGCTGATTAACTACACCTATATTTATAATATTTTACTTCTTAGTTCGTTATTTTTGTAATGTAATACAGATTAATGCTACTTAGTTTCGCAAACAATATCACGCTAAAATATAATTGTTTGAGGAGTAGGTACTTATTTGAAAAATTATTACCATCAAAGGCACTGAAAATGAAGCCTTCCGGAGAAACAATCAGATCCCCTAATCTATGATGTTCGTTTATTTTATCCAATAATCTCTGCTGCAAGACATGCTTGTTGTTATACTCTGTACTGCTGAGATCCATGGTTACTTTACATTTTAGGTGTTCGTTCGGTATTTGCCTGAAAATCAAAAATAGGTGTGCATAAGTAAATAAGGCTACAACAGAACAAAAGTAAGTTTCTAATGACAAATACTCTGCCCTAAGAGACAATATTGGATTATTCCATAAATAAACTGCGGTTAGTTGCGTCTGTGAAGTGAAATTTATCTAAAAGCTGAATGTTCTGATATATGCAACTAGCAGTGTATATAATGCCGAATTTACACCGAAAAATATGAAGTGTGTCCACCTCCCACGGTTGATCGGACAAGAAAAAAATTACAGTATAAATCTTATTCTACGTTTTTTGGAAATTTTTTTTTTAATCGCTGACAGAATTAACCGTTGGTATAATCCAAATAATATAGCAGTTTGAAATGGTCTTATTTTTGATATCATATCCAGTTAAAGCAAGATACGCAAGGTGACGAAAATATCACGAAAATTAGGCTAATTTTCTTGATTTCTTTATTTTTAGTAAATGCAAGCTTAGCGGTACAACATAAAATATTTTCGATAGAGAAATGACATTTTCAATAAAAATTCTACGAGATAACTATTTCAAATGCTATAGTTTTCGAGTTGCATCGATTAGGTACGTAGATGTGACAAAGGTTAGTTTTGTCCGTAATTAAACATTCAAACTCCCCTTATCAGTGTGAACTTACTCGATATGAACAATATTAGCGGTTTGTCTGCCAGGTATATCTTCATAAAGTTGCTCCACTGCTTCCACAAGAGATCTCTCAAATCGTTTGAAATCAGGAGAGTTGCGATCGGTAAATTCTTTAACGTATAATTCATCAACGGTGATTGTGAAACGATAATATGAAACTATAAAACAGAAACGAAATTAGCACACCTCTAAATACTATCAATTACCCAATATTACCCAGCGGTACTTCCACTCCAGATCCTTCTTCACCTGACCCACCGTGACCATCAATGTCTTCATCGTCTCGGAGATCATCCCTAATATAGAGGTAAATTTAATTTAGAATTTACTAGTTATTAGTATATTAAACTATGCATTACCTGGTGAGGTGTGAGTCTAGAAGAATGTCGTTAATACCTTCAATAAAAGACCATTCATTATTAAATCTAGCCTTTTGAAAACTAGAAATTTCAAACTTACTATTATCTTCGTCTTCGTATGCTTGTTGCGGGACTTGAGGCAGTTCAGTGGTTAAACCAAATATAGAAGATAACTGGCGTTTGATCCTGCGGAAGTTTCTTGAAACCCAGTAATCATCATTATCTTCGAAGTGGTGACTAGAATCCACATCATGATGGAAATTTGATCTATGGGGAACATGCCTTCTAGATATATGACTACTGGGTGTATCTAAATTTTCAAATATTAAGTCCGAATCATCCTGCAACAAGAATAAAAATGCATTACTATTTTGAGCAAACAAAAAGTGGCAGTATTAACAAAAGGCTACAGCTCTATTGGACAATTTGTGTAAGGAAGTGATATACTTATTCCTTATGAACAGGTATATTATGTACGTTATGTATTCGTAGTTATAATACTAAAAAGAACATAATTTATTTATTGCTACGCTAGTTTAAACTATTTTAACACCAAAAACAATTGGATTTGCACTGGCATATTTGACATTTAACTAACCCAAATCCACAAGAACTTTGCATTTTAATCTGTGTACAATGTACTTTTAGTATCATTTGATATATTTACTGTCAATGTTTTTACAAAAAAGGTATGCGTCAAATTTGCATGTTGGTATTCATAACGGCTACATCATCGAACAATTTTAATCTATCTGTCCATGTAGACTTCATCATTGTATTCTAAAGGTGTCAGTTTTTGTCGAATGTCAGCATTTTTTCTAAGTCTATCAGAACTACGCTGTTTTCAGTTTGTAAATAAGTGGTTTTCCTTAAAAACGCACCTTATCTTCATACCAGCTATCAAAATATAATACCAAATACTTTACACCTTCGTTTGGGAATATTTGTTTATTGTCATTGATAGAGAAGATTAACTTGAAAGTTGTAAAAAATAAAAACCTATTTATGGACTGGATTGTACTCATTGGATTTTATCCTTAATTTTTTTAAGCATTTCCGAACTCACTTTTATTGTCAGATTCTATTGCAGCGGAAAATATGTAGAATTATGTAGTGTATCCTGAATAAATTTATACAAAATACTCCAGCTTCGTTTAAAATCTGTTTTATTTTTACTTATATTCAACACTATTGCTTAATTACTATGGGTTACAATCTCTGTTTTTAAATTATACGACTTGATGTACTTTTCTGTATAACGGGTTTCTTCTTAGATATAAATTAGTGTACAGCAACCGACTTTGCTGTGTCCAGAGAGCACTTTCATATAAACGCAGATCGTAGGAGCTAATACTACTTTATAATATCAAGCAGCAAAAGACAAACAAGGCGAGGATAGACAACTGTGAATTCCTGAATCGGGGAAAGTGCAAAATACAACTTTAAACATCAAAATACAATTATATACTACAAACATCTGCATCGAATTTACTTATTATCTTAAGAACTACTCACATCTTCAAGTAAATAGCTATGATGTTTTGTACAAATGCCTTTACTTCATGCTTAGTCCGCTATCTAAACGTAGGAAATCGGCTCGTTATATTAAAATCCGAAAAACTTGGTGCGATATCCGGAAACTTAATGTAGAGGCAAGCCACGCCACGGTTACACTAGTAACAAGAGGATAGAAGAAGGGAGAAGTCCGCTATCGGCTTGATATTGCGTTGATATGAAGTTATGGCCGGGATGTGGTTAGATTCACTGATGTGATTCCATCTGCCGAACCGATATACATCGATGCGAAGCATTCTAAGCATGATTGTGTGAAAAAATCTGCACGAAAATGTTCACTTTAATAGGGCGACCTCGCACGATGCGATTGGATAACCTAACACGTGTTCTTTTCCTTCATCGATGGTTATGTCATGAATATTTTTGGGTTGTGTTTTTGTCTCTCATAAGAAGTGACGTTGTATCACAGCAATTGTATCGGGATATTGTAAGGTGACATACAAAATGAAGCTAAGTATTTATTTTATAAAACGTACTGTAAATAAGATATATGTATACTGTAAAAAACCTCACATTGTCTATTTTCTTTTTCTTTAATTTAATTTTTTTTTCTTCATCCAATATCCCATTGTTAGCGCATTGTTCTCTAACATGTCACTTTTCTCAATATTTAAAGGTCATTTGAAAGAAGATGTATCAGAATGAATGGGCACGAAGCTCATAAGGAACCAAGGAATTCCATTAGCGTGCTTTTGAATAAAGTTACTCAAAGATACTTCGTGTGATAAGAAAAAGTATAGCAAACAATAATCGTTCTAAATGGTCCGGAATGGCATGTTTGATACTTGGGAAAACGTACATACACGGATCAACATTATCAGAACAGCCAACATCATCCTTCAGTGGAAAAAATTTGTAGCTAGCTTCTTTTTTCTAGCTACATCGAGCATTTTCAGTTTCCCATTGCAACAGTAAAAGAAATGGTGAGAATCACTCTTCTTCGGAATAATTATAGCTCCAGCAACATCACAGAGGGTTATAAACAAATATCTGTATCCAAGGATCCTTAAGGAAACCCCGAAAACAACATTCATGTTGTTAAGGCATTTATAAAATTCCATCAGATTTTTGTTCGGTATATACAGGATGCTTCATTAATTATGGAAAATATTTTAACTGGAGATACTACG
>SMLS01073728.1:0-11261 GCA_004785975.1 Popillia japonica
TGTTTCCGATTTGCAAAACTGAGTTAGAATAGATGATAATAATCAAACAATATAATTATCTTTTCAATGTCAAAATATGTTTTACAAATGGGAGCCCAAATATTATTGATTACCATGTTATTGTAAATTTTCCAAAGAAAATAGAAATATTTTTTTATAAAAACATTCTTTTGGTCTTCTTATTTAGTTAATTTATACGTTAAGATATACGAATACTTTTATCATAATTTAATTTACTTATTTAAATGACGCTAACGCTTCAAAAATACTAACGACAAAATTAGCTACCCGGGAAATTGTCGAGCTAGTGAGTAAATTTATGTTCTACTTCTGCTGTAAAATTTACTGTTTTTGATACAAATATACAGAACGGATACTTAACTAATTGCCGGTGTCGATATGGATTCATACCCGCGCATGTTGCGATCTGAAATGCATGTACTAAATATCTTTCCTTGTCGTTTTTGTTAGGCAGTTTATCCATATATAAGTAAAAAAAATCCATTCCGAAGGCAATTAATAATATTTTCAGAAAATTATTGTAACAGTGAAAAAAATGGAAAAATATTAATCTTTCTGAAGAACAGCATATTCAGCTACATTTTTCTACGCGATAACGCTCGAAAAACTTCTACGCATGACGTACTTTTAGTACAATAATATAGTAAATATGCTGCTTTCTATATTAAAACGGAGCGAATACAAAGAAAATGTATTCGACATGATATTGGTAATATGTTTTCATACGATATAGTAAAATCCAGTAATCACCCCGCAAAAGGAAAGCCAATATTTCCAGTTGCAGTTTCTTTCACTTAGGTACAATTAGATATTGAAGCATCTGACATAAAGTATATTTTCATTTTATTCTCCGGTAGCTTTTCTATTTTGGTTATCTTAAGTGCACCATTGTAAAAGTAATTGAAAAACAAACAAAGTATTATCGTAACCGTTATATAACCAAAGAAAATACTTTTCAGTTACATTTCTATAAAGAATAGAAATGCAGACCAAAGAGGTCTGCTTTTTATTACCGTATTATTCATGTCTTCATCAGTATGCACTCCATATATAACCATAAGAGAAACAATTTGAGAATTGACCGAGTCCCTTGGGCAATAACAGACGGTCGAAATAAAATGTAAATGCAACGGTCAGCTAAGACGGTCAAGATAAAACCTATAGCACTATCGAGACCTCAAATTGAATAATAAAATTATACAATTGCTGCAATTGGTCCGAATTAAACGACGATAGCCGAACGAAAAAATTGAATTTCTATTATTTGAATCCAGTGGAGTAGTAAATGTATTCTATTGAATGCAATACATAAGAAAACTGAGATATATACTGAATGACTAAAACAGCTGTTTTTAACATAAGAAAACGTTTACCAGATACAGATCATATTAATCACACTATTATGGATTCATTACCATCAATATTTTTCTCTTCATCATCTTTATTAGTCGTTTTAGTCGAATTTTGTTCTTCTTCTTAACGACAAGTGAATTTTTTATATAATATGATTTATTAGGAGTTTTGCGCTGTATTTTTGAAACAATCTTTTTTAAATCTGTAGTCTAGATCATACTAATAATCAGCAGTTTTTGCTTACTCCTAGCAGTAACTTCTTCCCAATACTTTGCCATGAAAAATTATTTGTCGGTCAAAATTATTATCCCATAACTCAATAAATAACTGATTGTTGAATACTTGTGTATATGTGTATTATATACATGAATCCTTCGTATGATACAAACATGTTCTGGTAGAATTTGCATAAAGTTTAAGTGACGACGCAATTTCGTAGGATGCGAAAATATAAGTGACATTTAATGCATTATTACATACATCCATATGTATAGTTCGTCTAATGGATCTTTAGGCGCACGTCATTGTTTGATGACATAAGCAAAGATTGTTGGTTAATCTAGCTATCCTTATTTAATAGCGGTGTCGACTATTCAAGTGCGGATAATACGTATGTCTGCAATACGCATTCATACGCATAAAAATTGATGACGTGCGTCTAAAAATCCATTAGACGAACTGCATGTATGTATGTACACTCGACTGGAAGAAGTTGTAGAACGATTTACATAGCAATTATATGTAGATCGTTCTACTTCTTTCAGTCGAGTGTAACATACATACATACATATGTGGAGAAGCTGTGCGCTACAGCATACGCATGTATACTATGATTTGTATGTATGAATAATTGGAATTTTTTGCAAGTCAAAACAAATTGGTGAGATTTCTGAAACGATTTTTAGCTATTATAGCAACTTCTGTTCTGTGTAAATATAGGCGGTTTTCTTTTAGTCTTGCTTGTCTTTTGGTTTTTTTGTTGCCATAGTCTACGATAGTTTGTAATTTGTTGCAGACAGGATAAGTAGCAATTAATGCTGTGCTCCTAAATATAAAAAATGTGCTTTTTTCAGTTATAGATTTAATATAAAAAGTATTGTTATAATATAATATAACTTATATAATCACTATCAAGGTCTTTAAAACATACATACACTGTATATATACATACATACATAAGAATACATATATACACTATTGTGCAAAAGAAACCAGCACGTATAAATATTCTACAACAATGCGAGGTACTATAAATAAATGACGTATAATGAATATAAAAATTTTATTATGTATCTAGTACGACTGCTACTTATACAGGGTGTCCTGGAAAATGCGGGAAATCTCTAGGATTCAGATAGAACATTAAAAAATAAGATTTACAAGTTCCCATACTTTTTTCCCTAGCGGCCCTCCCCACGGAGATACGGCCTCCTAAAAGACGCCACTGGAAAACAATTTTTCTTGAATAACTTTTAAACTACTTAATATAATTTAATGAAAATTTAATATGATAAACAGTAGTAAGGACCTCTTAAAATACTGCCCTTAAAACATAATTAGCTTGTTTAGTTTACCAGGGCCGTACTAGCCTACATTTTTAACACCCTGTAGGGTAAGGAGTTAAAAAAAATAAGTTTGGATACCTTGAACATTAAGCTAAAGAAAAGGTACTCGTATTCAGTGTCGATAAAATGAACCGTTTTCGAGAAAAAAAAATAATAAAGAAATTAATGTTTTATTTTTATTAAAAAGAACCATGATTTCTAATTTTTTTTGTCTGCAATAAAGTTTGATCCGAAACTCATTCAAGGAACAGAAAAGTTTTAGTTTAGGTTATTTAATCCGACAAAATTACAAAGATTCTTAAAAATGCAGTTTTGTCCCTGAGAGGCACCTTAACAAAAATTATTTTTAGAAGATGTAAACCCTGTTTTTCTTGAAATTATTAAAAGACAACCTAAAAAATAATGTACACGAAAATTAAACACTAAATTATTTTTATTCCTGAATTCACTAAAGCTTGTAAAAATTGAACCTAAATACGCTAATTAAAGATAATCAATTAAAACTTCATAAAAGGGTTCAACATGGGCTCCGTGAACTCTGATACACTCGCGGGCACGACGAAAAGTTTAATGTTTAATTTTCGTGTACATTTTTTTTTAGGTTGTTTTTTAATAATTTCAAGAAAAACAGATTTCTAAAAATAATTTTTGTTGGTGCCTCTCAGGAACAAAGATGCCTTTTTAAGAATCTTTGTAATTTTATCGGATAAAATAACTTAAACTAAACTTTTCTGTTCCTTGAATGACTTTCGGATCAAACTTAGTTGCAGACAAAAAAAAATTAGAAATCATATTTCTCTTTAATAAAAATAAAACATTAATTTCTTTATTATTTTTTTTTCTCGAAAACGGTTCATTTTATCGACTGTATCGAGTACTGTAAGAGTACCTTTTCTTTAGCTTAATGTTCAAGGTATCCAAATTTATTTTTTTTAACTCCTTACCATACAGGGTGTTAAAAATGTAAGCATTAAAATGTACAACCTAGTACCTACGCCTCTTGTAAACTAAACAAGCTAATTATGTTTTAAGGGAAGTATTTTAAGAGGTCCTTACTGCTGTTTATCATATTAAATTTTCATTAAATTATATTAAGTAGTTTAAAAGTTATTCAAGAAAAATCGTTTTCCAGTGGCATCTTTTAGGAGACCGTGTCTCCGTGGGGAGGGCCGCTAGGAAAAAAAGTATGGGAACTTGTAATCTTATTTTTTAAATGTTCTATCTGAATCATAGAGATTTCCCACATTTTCCAGGACACCCTGTATATTTATAACACTACGTGAGTATTTTTAATGTTTCTAATGCGAATTTTAGTATTTTGTGTGACTACCTTTAAATTTAATAATGTCGTTGATCCTGTTCTGTGCGCTATCATGCAGTTTCTGAATAAATATATAGGGGATTTTGGTCCATTCGCCTTGTACGACTGTCCACAGTTCCTTCGCATTATTGAGTGATTTTTTATATCTCTTTTGATCGAAATAATCCCAAATATGCTCTATAATGTTAAGGCCGACTTTGTGGTAACCAAACCATTGTTGCTAATATTCCATTGGTCTGTAACTTTTAATTACTAGTTTGGAATCATGTTTGGGATCATTGTCCTGTTAAAATATAAAATTTTCGCCTACAAGCCATAGTCCTGAAGGGATGACATGGTCTTCTAATATTTTTTTGTATGCTTCTGCAGTTAAGCTTCCATCTATTTTTATGAGATCGCCGACGCCATTTGAAGAAATAGATCCACAAACCACTACATTGCCACCCCCATGTTTTACAGTTATCTGTAGGCATGGTTCCAAAAGAGATTCTCCTGGCTTTTGTCTTACATATTGACGTTTATTTGTACCAAACAGTTGAAACTTAGATTTGTCGGCCCATAAGACTTCGCGCCACTTATTGTTTCCCAGGATTTATAGTCTAAAGCATATTTTAATCTTTTTGCTTTATTATCTTTTCTCAATAAAGGTTTGTTTATAGTCATGCATCCTCGTAAACCAACGATCTTCTCACAGCTGAAGCATGTGCGGATGTGTCTGTCATTTCCGACAAGTCTTGTGCTAATTGGATGCTTACTTTCTTACGATTTCGTAAGGATGTCATTTTTAAAAAACATTCATCGGGTCCACTAAGTTTTTTAGGCTGTCCTGAGCCCGGTTTACTTGACCAGTTTCCTTGAATTTTCTAATAATACTTACACTGTAACATGAACACAATACGTTTTGCAATTTGGACAAGAGATATACGTGGCATCTTGTGAGTTTTAAAATTCTTTCACGACTACAAACTACACCCTTTCAATAGAATGAACCGGAACAGAGACTTACACGAAACAAAAATGCAAATTTATTTTTAAAATATACCAAACCGTTTCGTATAATGATAAACTATGAACTGAATGTGCAAAATTTCGATTTTATTAAAATACTTTTCTGCAATAAAGTGTCTACGGATTATCCTTGCTACGAATCGCCTCAGGCGGACTATAAAATACTATTTCCCCTTGTAATTAAGAATTTCCTAAAACTCAAGAGTAAATTTCATATTCAGCACGAAATTATATTCCCAACTTTGAATAAATATGTGCAAACTATCATCAATTTTGTAAGGTACTGGTTTCTTTTGCACTGTAGTGTATATAAGAGATTCCTGGATTAGTGGTTGCGTGCTGTGTAGTCCCTATTGTATCTGGGAAATTTTTGAATACGTTTCCTGTATAATCAACTCTTTTTTCAGTATTTTTGCGCGTATTCACAGCAAAAAAGGCCACTAGTCAGGCAATAGACAGAAATGGGCGCTCAAAGTTTCTGTTCTCCCTAATGACCGTAATAATAAGATATTACATGTGTTTAAGAAGATTTACAAATCTTTAGTTCAAGAGGTTGCTATTACGAATATTTATCATTAAATACATTGACGCAATTTTGAATATTTAAAAAAACTGTTTTATCGAGATGTACCGTAATTTTATTACGTATTCGAAGGCTAAGATTTTAAAATGGAACTATATTTCGGGGCACGAAAGTCTACTCGATTTAATAAGGTTTTGATTTATGTAAGAACTAAGCGTGCACTTGGCAATGCTACTTTATTATGTCTTTTATCTTCAGAGCCCTCCTAACTGTAACTGACAAACGGTGGTTTGCAGTGGTTGAGTTTATTGCCGTTCTTCACATGATAAATTTTTGCTCATAACAGGAACCTTACTGAGGGTTTTTACAATATAACCATTTAATAACTTGAAATGAATTTAAACGTCAAGATAACTTGGTTAAACATGGTTTAAAATCAGAAACAACAATAAACATTTTACTCTTCATTGAAGTATATTACATGTTAATGTATAAATTTAAAATCTTAATTTCTTTGTGTCTATAATTATTAGAGGAAAGCTTTGTGTCTACAGCGATAAACACCCACATTAAATACATTCTCAAAACCCAGTTTAACATCTTATTTTTCACTTGCACGATATAATTTTGCATATAGGTTTGTTGTAATATGTTCTATATTTCTCTGCTTGGTATGTCTAATACGAAAAAACAACAACAAATACGATGTGACTATAGTAACATTTATAATTGTTGATTTATTTAAATTCTGTTCCAGTACTATTTGTTTGAAATGAATGATCTCGTTCCATATTAATATGTCAATAATTTAACATAAATATTCTCAGGGCTGCATCGATGACATGAAAATTGTAAATTAGTAATTAATTAATAAATTAAATTGATACAATTGATTCTGGTGATCTGTTCTGATTTTAATATTTTTAGTTATTACTTTGAACAGTATCACAACTACGACTACACATAAACAATATGTAAAATTAATTTCACTTTTTGAATTTAGTTGTAACAACACAACAAAAAGATCGATGAATCCCTAGATGGAGCACCGACCATACAAGAACACCATCCAAACGTTTGAAGTTGACTTTTAGTTGGCGTAGAAAGGGAATGCACAAACAGGTAAGCAGAGATACATAAAATTTCAGATTCATTAATTAATTTTAAGATGCTCTTTTCATTTGTGATCAATTAGAGGATTCCCGGTACTTTGATCCATAATAATATTATCCTTGATTCTCCAAAAGACATTGTTAATGAGTTTTCCGGTAACTTTTCGAAAATCCAAACAGTTCCACCTACAATTTACGTAATGTTTTTGTAAACAAATTACCTTTTGACATATCCACTGTATCTGACGACAAACTGATAAAAATTATGGCCACTTTGCCGAATAACTACGCCGCTGGTGATGAGTGTCCTGTAAATACATGACGCAGAATATCCCCTTGCTAAATCTTTAAGGATTCTTTTCAACTTAACGTAACTACAACGTCAGCTATCCTTCCTGATCGATGGAAACGCGCAAGAATTAGTTCAGTTTTCAAAAAAGTGAGTTACAGAAGAAGGATAGGCCCATATCAATTTTAGACAATTTCTCCAAAGTATTTGAACAGGTAATTTATTTATCGGTAGTGATAAATATTTCCAAGTACATATGTCCTCATCAATACAGCTTTGTTCCTGGTCGATCGACTGTAATTAACCTGGTCTCAATTACTCAATATATTTTGCGACTATTAGACAGTCATAGTCAAATGGATACCATTTACACTAATCTATTTGCTGCCTTTGACTCTATTGATATCGGACTTTTATTCAGTCTTAGTGCACTTGTATGTGTCTAAATTTTCTCAAATTAATCATATCCTTGCAATCGGCTTTACTATATCCATTGCAATGGATTTTGTTCCCATGAGTTTGTTTGGAATTACTTTATGATGCCGAACTCAGATTTACATCTCATATTGATACTCTTTATTCCTCCAGATCACGAAAACTTGGGGGTTATAATGCGAACATGCAAATACTTTAATCACCCGGATCTCCTTAAATCGCGGTTTTTTGTATTTGACGTGGTAGTCTGCAGTACGCTTCTCCTGTCTGGTCACTTTACTACGTTATCAGCTTTGTACAGAACCACTGCAACGCAAATTTCTAAAATTTCTTTCATTTAAGCTTGATGGATCCTTCCCACCTAAAAGTATAGATTAGGAGCAGTTGTTTAGAAGACACAATTTTCAATTACTTTTCAGAATATTCTCGAAATTGTTACTAAAGAAGATGGTAACTTAGTTACTGAAATACGTATCTAGTCATAGTGTTAGTGTCCGTATTAGTGTGGTGTTAGAGAACATTCACAACTTTTGACGCGAAAATTGGCTCACCTACTTGAACACCCTACTCCCTGGAGCTACCTCCTTAAAAATCTTAAATGGAAAAGGGTATTAATATGTACTTTCTTTCAATTTTATTTCAATAGTATTTTGAAACACTACTTTTGGCGTTTAGTTTTTTGCCATTGTCGATCCGTTTTGGACATTTTTAAGAAAATCTTTGTTTGTTCTATTTTTAATTTTATGAGCATCAGAACCAAACCCTATACAGTAGAGTCCCGATTATCCGAAGTAATGTGGACCGGTCCTTTTTCGGATAACCGAATACCTTTTGTAAGCAGAAAATGAGTGCCTTTTCTGTAAAAATATGTATGTATGAACAAAATTAAAACTAAAAATAATTTTAGAAATACTGTATATTAAATTTAAATACTTAAGGTTTTTTGAAATGCATAAATATACAGTAAAAATAACTATACCCATAAATACCACATACAAGACAAATATAACACACATATTTGTAAACAAAACAAACGTGATTATGTTCATGCTGCGTGCGCATAATATTTCGGATAAACGAGTATATAGAATATATTCATTTCGGATAACACGGAGAATTCAAAAAATGATTTCATTTCGGATAAAGCGGGTTTCAGATAAACGAGATTCGGATAATCGGAATCCTACTGTATATCTAAAATCTAAAAATATCTAAAACTTTAACTGATTAAGATATTTTATTTTTAGTTTTAGAGTTATTTGAAAGTTAAAATATTTTTTTGTAGAAAAAATTAATGTAATAAGTGCTCGAAATATTGCCCGTTGCTCGCTATATGGAAAAAAGTCAAGTGGCATCAAATCCAGCGATCTCGCTTTGCATTCTATACGTCCTCTTCGACCTATCAATTGTTGTTTTGTATTTTACAACCATGACACGGTCAACATCGAGTAACCCTCACAATAATAGCAATAACTATTAATTCCACATATGTAAACGGAAAGGATAATTAAATCAGATATGAGCACCGCCTTCGTCTCTGCAGTATAAAGTTCCTCTTTTAATCCAATTAATAACATGCGCTGGGTCTTAGAAAATATTGTTAATTCGATTAAAAGAAGTACTTTACACTTAACAATAACACGTCCTAAGATCCTACGCATATTATTAATTTCTTCGATCTTATTTGTGATCCTTTGTTGCAGCTCGTTAAGATCAAAAACAAGAGTTGCAAAATTAGAATTTTTTAAATACGGCCATAAAAAGAAATCACACGGTGTTAAATCGCAGGAACGTGGTGGCCAAATTCTTCACGTATTTAAACTAATAATGAAATCTCCAACAAATTCTCTTAAAAAACCAATATAGAAGAAATTTTGTGGCTGACAATCAGTTGTTATACATATGTACTATCACGGACTTTGGTTATGTCCGGTATCTAGCGGTACAGCCTGTGCTCCTGTCACTATTCCTCTTAAGATAAAACGGACATGGTGACAGGAGCGCAGGCTGTACCGCTAGATACCGGACATGACTAAAGTCCGTGGGTGTACACTACTACTATTTTCATGTTAATTTCGTCGTAAGTGACAATAATCTTGGTGTAGTATTTACATACATTGCAAAGTTAATGAAAAACTTATTGCGACAAATTATACCGCAACCTTGTCACAACGATTCCACTTTAAAGATTCTGTACAACTTGGAAAGTTTACACTAGTAAGCTTGTTACCATAAATTATATCATAACTTCCTCTTAATGTTTTCTACGTCAAGTGTCAATCTAAACCAAAGGCAAGCAAGTGAGAAGCTTGTTGTAAGCTTACATATTATCTGGGATTCTACCAGACTCTATAGTCTGTTTCCGATAACAGCAGAACTTTTGGGAACCGACTTTTAACGAATATTATAGGGTGGTCTGCGTAAGATTAACATAACTTTCAAAGTGTACTTACAATATATTCAACATACTTTGTTTTAATGTCAATGAGTGTTTACCTCTCAGAATATGACTAGTGTGCATAGTGTATGTGGTGAAAGAATCATTTTAAGTGAAACATTAAGCTCCGTTTTGGTACTCAGTTTTTAATGAAGCATGTTGCATTACAGTATTGTCGATTGTTCATTTATCGTAAATTTGCAAAGAAATGAAGGACCGTAGGCAGATCTATAAAATCAATGCATCAAGCAAAACCTAAGAAAACGACCATTAGTGGAACAAGAAAATGAACACCAAATACGACTGCAAATACTTTTAAACGCATTAAAAGTATAAAAAGTCTAAATCTGTGGAAACAGAAAGTAAAAACTTCACAAAACAAGATGTATGTACATATTTTAGCGACATGATACCAACAGAATGATCCAAAGATATTCGAAGCAACTGTAAAGTACCTACAAACATATTATTTATATACTTGTTCTATGCATCTAAAAGTGCTGTACGTCACATATGTACATACATACATATAATTATATCCATAAAATATTCTACACATATTATAATCATACTCGTATATATGTATGTACATACATGTATTACGTACATATATACCTATATACATACTTACTTATGTGTACTACCAATAACCATTATATTTTCCTTATAAAAGTCATCGATTAAATTGTCATACGTAATATAAATTGTTGAACTATTTTCATATAACACCTCTCAATACGCACAGGAAATATAGCCTTTTGATCTTACTTGCCTCAAAGGAGGCAACTAATATCTGACGAACAGATCGACAGCGCCCTATGCGACATGAGAGGTAAAATTCGCCTCTTGAATGCCAAGTTTGTCTTCTTATAACGCCGTCTTTATCCCGAGATAAAATATAAATAAAAAAACAATCTGAAAGCAAATTACTTACTTATAATATAAATTGGATATTTCATTCTGCTTCTAATGGAGTTATGTAGGATTTTTATGGAACCGCGGGAAGGCGATACATTCAAAGGGAACTGGCACTTCTTGGAATTACACATCGATCGTTTGACTTCAATTTATGTATTGTACTGAGACTAAACAGAATTTTTTAAAACGTTTTCTTTTTTAATTCATAACCATAATAACATTAGTAATAATTAAAAACTGTACTACTAAGAAGAATATCAACTTAAAGTTAAACTTCAA
>SMLS01073729.1:0-19052 GCA_004785975.1 Popillia japonica
TGTTTTCTATATTAGTTGTTGCCTTGTTCGGAAAGTTAGAGCTGATTTTGAAGGAAAATCGAAACGTAACTCTTAAGTATCTGTACACATTTATTAAATTCTATTCATGCAATTTGAGAATTCTGCCCTTCCAGAACTTCTCAGGTTTTTAGCAAAAAAAATTCTGAATGAATTTTTATCTCGACCAAAGAGTTGAAACTTTTTCTATTGAAGGAATTATGTAACAACCAAAATAAGTGGAAACTTGAGAGCGAGAGATCTGGAGAATATGGTGGATGGGGCAAAAAATCTCATCCAAGCTCCAACAACTTTTGCCAAGTCGTGAAAGACACATGACGTCTCGCATTATCGCAATTTTTGGACGTTTTTGTTCGATTGCTGCCCTCAATTTATCTCATTAGAGCATCACTTTTCAGAAATAATTATTTTATTGTCAGGTAAAAATTCATAACAGAGATTTCCTTTCCAATTTATATTCATTTTCAGATGAAGATTGGCTTTTGGGGTGGTTAAAGGCGGTTCATCACACTTTCTCTAAGACCTTTTACACTCAACGCTTTAACAAATTATCAATCTTTCATCCCTCATTATTAATTGCTTCAAAAATGGAATCGCCTGCTTTTGCTTGTAAAGCGAGTCCTAAATGAAGATGTTATCCATCAGATTTATCTCCGTGAAATAGTGGAAGTTCGCCTATGGTAGACGAGTGTTCTTGAGGTCAAAATTGCCAGCTTCTACTTCCTCACAGTTTTTACGGCTACTACACCTATTGGGTCAAAAAGGAAAGGAAGCTATTGGGATAGGCAGCCAAAATCAAGCGATGATTTGAAAAATCTCCATTTACTATTCTAAGCCTTCGGTAATTAGTCTTTTACCTTCTTCAGAGAAACTTGTGGAGATATCGATGATAATCCTAGAGTTGACCTTAACATCGCGTCGTACAACCAGTACAGCCACTTACTTCTACTACATCTATTGTTCCTTATATGGCATGTTTGCATTTTCGGAAAAATGCCTGTAATGACCTTTGTTTGCTACCATACCCTAAAGCGTATAAAACTGACAAAAATTCACGTATCGCAACCAACCTTTTTTCCCAATATGCCTGAAGTACCATCGTTTAGAATACATATCATTTGTTTTGATATCTTCAGGTCTCCTCTCATGCTACTTACCAAAAACTTCTCAGGCAACCCAATAGAAACCTTTGTTAGACTTACTATAACTAGAAGCCAACACATAAGTTATGGGAATTGCTAAAACGAATATTATAGAATTTATTGAAAGTTAACATTTCATTAGCCAACCTTGAGATCAGAAAGTACTTCCTATTGAGCTGTTTCTTATCTTATTTCGCTAAATCGTCACATGCTTTCAAATCCAAAGAATCCAACCCCCTCTTATGAGGGGGTTGGATTCTTTGAAGAAGTTACCAAGTGCATCACCAAATCTTTCTCTGTTCCTTTACTCATGCACTATCTGACTGGAATAATTTTACCAAAAGTCACGTAATTAAGAAAGACAGAGAAGAAGAATCTACCACAACAACAACGGCTTGGACAAAGCAACTAAAGAAACAACCTAAGAAGCCAATATAATACTAATTCTTGGTTATGCCAGCGAATAGAGGTCAGGTATTCTTTATTCTAAGAAGGCCCACCAACTTGCAATAATGCGAATTTCTCCTAGATAATATTGCTACATACAGCCTCTTTCACAAAAACTCTAGCCTCACCAAACAAACTAAAATCGACGTTACTCTAAGAAAACTTAGAAATGACAAAGAAAACTTGAATCTTCTACTTTAACAAGGTTTATGGTAGCAATGGTGGGCGGAGTATTACTTATGAGAAGAGAATACTGCAGCAAAGCTTATAAAAATATATACTTGCATGCACCAGTATGGTCAACAAGAGCTGCAATGGGAATCCCATACAACAGGTTATACAGCTTCAAACCCACTGAAGTTGCAAACTCGTATGCTCTTCCCAAATGACATTAAACGGACACATGTTTATATTTTAATTATTTCTCTTCAGGATCATTTAGATTGTCTCCGACTCATTCGAAATCAAAATATTTTGCTTCTTCATTCAAAATCATCAAATAAAATTGAAGTATAAGAAAGTGAACAGCTTTAATGGATTTGTGGCTTAGGGGAAACGTACACCTCTTAAGAAGTGTGCGATAGATCTTTGATAGGAATGCTTCTTTTGTTAAAACTGTTAGTAGGTATGGGGGCACTTGTGCCATCCTCCACCACTTCCATCTTCGGTAGGTGTTGGTGGACATAAGTAGGTCTAAACCACGTAAGATTTTAACACAACCAGTTCCAACTTATTTAAACTGTTGCCAAAACCAGGTAAGCGGTTGCCAACAGACCTGTGATTAGTATCTGTCGCCAGCGGCAACAGCTTACCTGGTTTTGGCAGCAGCTGATCTAGTTTAGACTTAGTTTTAGCAACAGCTTACCTGGTTTAGACCTGATTGTATCTGCCAACACCCACCGAAGGTGGGAGTAATGGGGTGGTGGCTCAAGTGGCCCCATACCTACTACTGTTCTTGCAAATTTTGTTACAGTCGTCATGTTTGTCTTTCGATTAAGAAATTTTATGCAAAATTTTGAACAAGGCTTCAACAGCTTACAACATTTTTACAGTATTTTTTTATTCGGTTTCATTCTGATTTTCTTTCAGAAAAAGGCCTAGCAATCTTAAATTTATGTCTTTTTGGTATAAGGCCAGCGTTTTTATTGGGGTTTATACCATTCCAAAACGCTCTATCTAACAGCTGACAGGGTCTAGGGGTTTTCTTATCACACTCTTGTTATAGCTTTTGCATAACCGAGGAGCATAGTTGCACTTGGTGTATTGAAGAAATTGAAGCTAGATTGTCACCAATAATTACTTTTGGTTCTGATAATAAAGTCTTAAATATGGCATCCATGTAATTAATCTCCAATCCTCAAAAAATAGAATCTTGAATCTTTTCGATTTTTTGCTACAATCGAATTTGCAAGCAATCTTTTTGTCACACAAAATCAATTCTAGATACATCATAAACAAGTCCTCCATTCATAATCTTTAACCACCACTATCTGTGGTACATATTCTTCATAAATAGTAATGGAAAAATGTAGATAGGTGCACTGTTATAAGCCAGAAGCAAGACATTGTTTTAGCATTGATGCCATGTCTCCACTTTCACAGAAAAAGTCTACGTGACATTTGGTACGCACCAGATACAATTTCGTACACGAGCAATACATCCACCTTGTCCTCGTCGCTAATTCGTTTTATAAAATTAAAAAAAAAATAAGTCGTTCGCCAACATGACGCTAACAAGCCGATATTTTATTATTAAATTAATCGACCAACGATAAAATCCTAATTCATTTTACGAAGTCATTAACGTAATTAAATTTCGTGTTCGCATTATGGAAGATTGCAGGTAGGTACTGACTGTCTTCGTCAAAGACCCATTCCGTGCCCCATATAGGCTTAATATATTGAAATAAATTTTCTCCTTTTATACTTTATACAGTGCCGATCTATTAATTGAATAAGTTCCAAATTGGATGTGTGAATTAAAGCTGGTGTCGTCATTTTCTTTAATAAACCTTTGCGATAATAATTAGTTGCGTTGCAGGTTCGATAAAAATGTTTTAGGTAACTGAAAAGATTGACTAGTCAGGATATTAATTCTAATTCTTATGATATAGAAATGGCCTTTCTTTTATATTAATTCACAGGTTTATTCGAGTTTGGTTAACATTGTTATCAGCAACCGGATTCCTGATGATAAATGACCAATTGAAAAACTTTATGAATATATTAAGGACAGCACTAAATATCTGAAATTACCACAATAGACGTATGGACTTACATTTGAAATTTACGACCGGTTAAAGTATTATTTTTTTATTCTCCGCCTAACCGGAATTCTCATGCACACAAATACGTGTCTCTAAAGACAGATTTCACCATTCCAAAGGAGGTAACCATTCAGTAGCGAAGTAGATAGACAGTTACCGTAAAGAGTTGCCTTTTGCATCCCTTCAAATCATTAAGACCATTAACTAGAATAGTGAGCGTCGTTTCGTGAATAAGCCAAAGATCATTTATTTATTTGGACGTGAGCGTTTATGGGACAAGATTGTCTGTGCGTATTTATACACAAAGGTGACCTTCACCTAATAACCCGGCCTTTTATTGCTAAGTAGAAGATAATTAGGACGAAGCAGATGGTCCCTGTCCAGTCGTTACGCCAGTTATACTGCTTTATTGTTTGTACGTTTTTGATTTGTAACACTAGGTTATGTTTGAAAAGAAACTGTTAAGAATTATAGTCATAATCAGCAAAGTTAATTAATTTTCGAATATTGCCGCACATACCTACATTTTGTTTTGTAATATAGTGTATAGTAGAGATTCTCTTTTCAAAACAGCTACATATAGCAAAATTAATAAAATGGGGAAAAATGCAGTTATTTCTTATGTCACATTATATACAGGGTGTCCGCGAAATACAAAGCATGCTTTTAAGGGATGATAGCTATAACGGTTTAGAAACAAAAACATATAATACACCTTGGGTCTATCTGTAAGCGTAAACCAGAAAAAAAAATATTTCTCATGTCACAAACTTCGACGCATACTGTACACCGGCAGCTGATCCGTGCAAGACTTACCCGACGATTACAGGCGTGTGTTCTTGAAAATGGGCAACACATCGAGCCTTTCCTGTAATACATTTTCTCCTGTCTCTCAAAAAAGTCCTTTTTAGGACCACCAATTTATCACAAATAAAAGAAGAGAACTCAATTTTGTAATAGCCTTTACGAAAGAGCTTAAAGCGCCATAACATAATTGCAGTAATTACATTTTTGTCATTCAATGCGACTTTCCCTCAACTTAAATTTTCATTTACCGATCGGAGGCTGCTATTAAATGCGCCCTTTTCACTCTAACTTCAACATAACATCGATTTTATTGTCATAACATTATTTTAAAAGAACGCAAAGGTACCTTCATTTTAAAACGTATGGCCATTGACTTCGTACGATACAAGTTCTAGGTCGTATAAACAGATGATGCTTGGCTTGCATCTGCGCTTCTAACTGCATACGTGTACAGTATGGTGGAAGAGAAATGACACCACGCTTCAATTTCAAAGTATGAAATAATTCGTTTTCATCGTTGTTTTCAGTTATTTTCAACCCTAAATTTTTGATATGGTTTTTTGGTTATTTAAGAAGCAATATGGATGAGTTTTCTTGTACAGTTTGACCAAATAACGTTTTTTAGAAATAATTTTTTTTCTCGTTTACGCTTACAGATAGACCCAAGGAGTATTATATGTTTTTGTTTCTAAATCATTGTAGCTATCACCCCTTAAAAGCATGCTTTGTATATCGCGGACACCCTGTATATACACATAATATGTATTTCCAGTAATAAGTGTTTGTAGAATTTCAATCTATTTAACCATACTTCACAGTTCATTGTTGCTGTCCTAAAAATACTATATTCCCAGTTCCATATACTGTGGTGCAGATCATAGTAGAAAAAAATATGATAGCTGTAGATCTTTATTATTTGTATAGGTTTCAGTATTATCCATCGATTTTGTGATCAAGAAAACGCAGACATTTTTAAGAACCAAATCAGATAAGAGATTGATTTCATAATGAGGTAACTATTACTCATATCTGTTTAATAGAATTATGAGCAATTCGAAACGCTCTCTTCTTTGTTGGAAACAGGATATTTTTGATACATTGCGAATAAACTGTGAAGAAAGTTGATGATGTTTGTATGATGTATCAATTGAACAACAACAATCATAATGGCGTTGTAAATCTACTACATTTCTCATTGAAAACATTTTCCCGACTAAAAAAAGCTGATAAAGTAAGAAATCACATCTAAAAATACAGGAATATAATTTATTAGAAAAGGAAATAATCCATATCCATAAACAATGAATTAATTATTTATGACATGCCCTAAAATAGCAGATTATTATCCCTGGGGCCATGTCTTACAAGTGCAAAAAGCTAAATGTTTGGATGGTTCTAAAAATATTAGAAAATCCTATCAATATTCACTAAACACTGTGAGATTTTAGATTTTTTTTTAATTTATCTTGTATTGACCCCGCAATTAAATGCTTGGAATTAGATCCTAAAATTAAGGGCTCCTTTGGCTCTAATAAAAGCAAGAATTCGTTTATTGGCATAGTTTCCACTATACCTTGTTTTTTATTAAGAGGACCTAATCGAAAATAGTCCGCCAAAATATAGATTTACGATTGGTTTATTGCCGGCCATGCTTACACTGCCCAAATTTGCTATACTTGAACGACGCCATATTGTAGACACAGCTGATTGAGTACCTAAATATTTCGTTAAATATTTTTCTATTATCCTTTTGTGTTTCTACTACGATTAAACCAGAAAATTAGTTTTTCTTTAACTATTTGCTTGTAAAAATGGATCCACAGCCTAGTACAAGTGGATTATCAATATCATCTCCAAGAAAACGTGTTACTTTGGGGCGTATCCATTTATCTGTACAGGAAAAGCAAGTTATACTGAATATGTACAAGAAAATTATTGGTAGTAATCCTACAATAAAGAAAACACAGATAACACTGCAAGTTGCAAACACTTTAGGTAACATACATAAATTCTTATGAATAACTATGTAGATATATTTATATTTAACAATAATAATAAGTGAATATTTGTGAATAATAATAAGTGTTTCAAAGACAAGTATTTTCCGTATTCTTGATCAATATAAAGCTAAAGGACTAATTTCACCACCATTAGAACGAGTTGCAAGAAAGGCAGTGCTACCTACATTTGACGACACTATTAAATACATGATAAGAAGGTTTCTGCGATTTGCAGTGCTATATACAAATACTTATGGTACGAAAGGATTTTGCAAAATAAATAGCTCCTGCTTTTTATTATGATGAAAGCGCAGCGCGAAAATTATCTGTCAGCTAGAGGAATGATCGAAATGAACACGAATATGAAAATTATAATTTATTCTTTCCAGTTTGTGCTTATTGTTCCAAAAATTAAAACCAAAAAAATAGGGGGCTGGCAATTTTTTTTTGTGTTGTTTCTCATAAATGAAAAAGTCTAAAAATTTGGAAAAATTTTCGGCATACCTAGAAAAATTGTTAAAATTATGAAAAAAAATTGAATGGGTTGGCACGATAGGAGGCTAAAAATTTAGAAAAATTATCGAAACGACTAGAACAATTTCCGAATTATGAATTTCAGCGAATAAAGGGAGACGTCTGGCAAAATTTATTTTTTTTCATGTAATTTAGTTTTGAAAATCGAAACTATAACTTGTGAGTGGGTCCCCCGTCCTTTTTTTGGAAAATCGGTTTTTTTGAGTAAGTGTACAAGGCAAAACACTGAAATTTTGGATAAATATACATGTATGAACGGACATTCAAAACTTTAAAATTCGAAAAAAAAAATTGGAGGGTGTGACGAAGCTGACTACCTGTCATAGTTTGTTTTTCGCAATTTTTTCGCGGACTATATACATATATGTATATGACAGAAGGCTGACGTTTTGTTGTCACATCTTGAAATTAACATAGCATCGAAGAAAATACCATATATTGTTCGTAATGACACAAGAACAACGATAGAAATATTTATCAGCAGGTGGAATCATTGATATTAATGTAGATGCGTTTGGATTGGTTAGTATTATTATTATTACGCCATTTTACGAAATCTTGAAAAATGTCATCGGAAAATAAAACGTAGATAGAATAGAAATAAATATTTTAAACTAGGAATTACTCATATATGTATTTGTACCCTTAGGGAATTACAAAGTGATATGTATGTATATCAAATCTATGGTAAACTCATACAACACCGTATATATGTATATATCAATCTGTATACAGCCGCAAGTATGTACCGCCCTGTATATGTACATATCACCCTGTATACAGCCGCGAGTATGTAGCACCCTGTATACAACACTATTAATATACCACCCGCGTATATGTACAACAACCTAATTATACCACCCTGTATACTAGATAATGTACCGCCCTGTATATGCACGTAATGTTTACACAGTCTTTTTTATTATTTGTTTAATAACAATGTAATCGCATAGTCATTAAGTGACGTCACGAGTGTCCTTCTACATCGTCGTTTGTTTATTATTAGTGTCACTTCGGTACGTGCCGTTATTGCGAACGGACGTATCGTTGTCCATGGGGTTCATTTTCTAACAACCATATTTCCCGCTGTTGTATTTCTATCTGTGCGGCTTTCACATTTAATGTTCTTCTATCTATATTATTCCCGTTATGCGAACAGGCAATTTTTTATTGCTGTCCGTAAGGTTTCAATTTTTGAGTTATTTCTAACTTCAAAATTCCCCACACCAATGCGTGCAGTCGTTATAGGCTTAGTTGTCATTCTGTTGCCAACTAACCAACTGCTCAATATGAATGCTGTGTTATTATTCTTCAAATATTGTCAACGATTGTTGTAAAGCATTCATGTTGGGTAAGGTCGTTTCGTTTGTTGAGTTGAGTGTTTGGGTGCTAAATGTATGGGATTGCAAGTTACTTTCTTTGTGTGCTTGATTCCTTGGCTGACTATATATTCAATGTAAATACTCTGTAGTAACTCATTTCCCAAATTTTACACAAGGGAGATATGCAATAGTGCGAATGCTATCACTAGAGCTCGTATGGTCGTTGGGTGCTTGCTTCTTGTTTGAGATTCGGATGCGTCCGAATGGGTGCTCTAATGGCACAGTTCCAATGACACCAAAATGCCTCTGTATGAGGCCTATCAAACTGTTGTGGGTGCTTGGCGTCCACAAGAGTATCGATGTGGTAGCCCCAATCTTGCGCATATCTCCATTGTTCTAATTTGGAATCAATGACTGCTGCAGTGTATTCATGTTGGGTTATAGCCTTGCGTGCTTTATCAGGTTGTTTCTCCAACAACGACACGAATTCTCTTGACTGTGTGTGTTCTGAGTATGTGAGAATGATATTTGCGTGTAAGTTATTTTCATGTTGTGCTTGATGAATGACTGTGTACGATTATTTGGTGAATGTATGAGAGTGATGTTGGAGTGCAAGTTATTTTCTTCGCGTGTTTGATTCCTTGGCTGGCTATATATTCAACATAAATGCTCTGTAGTAACTCATTTCCCTAATTTTACACAATGGAAATATACAATAGTGCGAATGCTGTCACTAGAACTCGTATGGTCGTTGAGTTCTTGCTTCTTGTTTGACATTCGGATCCGTCCGAATGGGGGCTCTAATGGCACAGTTCCAATGACACCAAAATGCCTCTGTATGAGGTCTATCAAACTGTTGCGGGTGTTTGGCGTCCACAAGAGTATCGATGTGGTAGCCCCAATCTTGCGTATATCTCCATTGTTCTAATTTGGAATCAATGACTGCTGCAGTGTATTCATGTTGGGTTATAGCCTTGCATTCTTTATCAGGTTGTTTCTCCAACAACGACACGAATTCCCGTGACTGTTTGTGTTCTGAGTATGTGAGAATGATATTTAAGTGTAAGTTATTTTCATGTTGTGCTTGATGAATGACTGTGTACGATTATTTGGTGAATGTGTGAGGGTGATGTTGCAGTGCAAGTTATTTGATTCGTGTGTTTGATTTCTTGGCTGACTATATATTCAATGTGAATACTCTGTAGTAATTCATTTCCCAAATTTTACACAAGGGAGGTATGCAATAGTGCGAATGCTGTCACTAGAGCTCGTATGGTCGTTGGGTGCTTGCTTCTTGTTTGACATTCGGATGCGTCCGAATGGGTGCTCTAATGGCACCGTTCCAATGACACCAAAATGCCTCTGTATGAGGCCTATCAAACTGTTGTGGGTGCTTGACGTCCACAAGAGTATCGATGTGGTAGCCCCAATCTTGCGCATATCCCCTTTGTTTTAATTTGGGATCAATGCCTGCTGCAGTGTATTCATGTTGGGTTATAGTCTTGCATTCTTTATCGTGTAGTTTCTCCAACAACGACACGAATTCTCTTAATTGTTTATGTACTGAGTGTGTAAGGGTGTGATATTGGAGTGCAAGATATTTTCATCGTGTGTTAGATGAACGAATGTGAGCGATTTGGTGGTGAGTGTGTGAGGGTGATGTTGGCGTGCAAGATATTTTCATCGTGTGTTTGACTCCTTGGCTGGCTCTATATTCAATGTGAATGCTCTGTAGTAACTCATTTCCCAAATTTTACACAATGAAGGTATACAATAGTGCGAATGCTGTCACTAGAGCTCGTATGGTCGCTGGGTTCTTGCTTCTTGTTTGACATTCGGATCCGTCCGAATGGGTGGTCTAATGGCACAGTTCCAATGACACCAAAATGTCTCTGTATGAGGCCTATCAAACTGTTGTGGGCGCTTGGCGTCCACAAGAGTACCGATGTGGCAGCCCCAATCTTGCGTTTATCTCCATTGTTCTAATTTGGAATCAATGACTGTTGCAATGTATTCATGTTGGGTTATAGCCTTGCATTCTTTATCGTGTCGGTACTTCTACAACGACATCAATTATCTTGAGTGTTTGTGTTCTGAGTGTGTGGGGGTGATGGTAAAATGCAAGCTATTTTCACGGTGTGTTGGAAGAATGACTGTGTACGATTATTTGGTGTGTTACGGCCTTCATTATCACGCGTTTTTGGTGACACCAATATGGATGGGATCAAATTCCAACAAGATAATGCCCCCTGTCACAAATCAGCGACCAAAATGCGTTGGCCTCGTGACAACAAATAACGTTGTCTTGTTGGATTGGCCTTCCCAGACCTGAATCCCATTGAACATCTTTGGAGTATTTTAAATTGCAGACTCAAGGGACACACCATTACATCCGAACCAGCTCTTAAAAACGTGCTGCGTCAGGAATGGAGTACCATAGACTCGAAACAATGCGCAAAACTTGTTCGCATCATGCCTCGAAGAATTGCTGCTGTCAGAAAGACAAAGGGTGGACCCAAAAAATATTGATAAAATTATAAGCTCAACTAAAAATTATAGGGTGCCTAATACTTTGGGCCAAGGGTGTAGGTATATACGATTTGCTAGTGCTATGGAAGTACAATTGAGTTTTGTACCTACTCCTTAGATTGCATAATGTTTTTTGACACAAATCTTTAATGAGCCAAAAAGTTGCTCTCTCATAACTTTTTTCCTAAGATATTTCCAGAGTAAAGAGAAGTTCGGAGGAATCAAATTGAGGAGGTTTTGTCATGAAGTGACCAACTGCAATTCAGTATTTGAGTTTGCCGTTAGTATCCCATGTTTAAGAAAACAAAAAAACAAGCTACATACATCAAACCAGATATTACCACAAATTATACAGCTTTCTATAACGTAGTTAATGTAATTGCTACCAAACTAGCTGTGCTTAAGATTACAACCCAATTTAATCTCAAAATGTTTCTACAAGCGTAATGAACACATCGACTTGTTTACTAGTTAAACAGAAAAGAAATAAATCACCCGATATTAACGTTAATTAAATCTTGTTACCAGAAAATGAATGATTCGTGTTTATTGGACTCGATCCACAATAACATTAGTTACTTCATTAAGAACGATAATTAAATACATACATTGTAACAGTTAAAGCGTCTGCCAATTCTAATAGCGTATATCGGTAACATCGCGAACTATATGACCGTCGTAGTAGGAATACAACACAACTTGTTTATGTATTGAGACAATTTTCCTATATTATAATACTAAACAAGAACATCCGTAGAACGACTTTTAAAAGCGAGGAAGGAGCCTCATAAAACCGTATCGGAACAGCCTATTGTAGAAAGTAAAAGGACACAATTATTATTCATTTGTAAATGTCAGCTTCGGTGGCCAATATTCAATATGGTGGGAGTCGTCGGACCACACGACACACGTTTGATAAATGATCACGATTCTTGGGATAGTTCTGTTTTTGAACACTTTTGCGATGTGTTGTTGAATATTTTAGGTCTCTCCTTCGGCCTGTGGGACGTGCTTCCGCGCGTCTGATCTTTTCGTTTACATTTTGGCGACGGCACCGGGAGAAGTTGACATGTTTTCTTTCGTTTACTGTAATAAATAATATTATGCAGTGTACACGAGCGTATTTTTAAGTAAGACTACGACACTTACTTAACTGGCTAGCTGCTACAATCCCCGCTTCCGGTTCTGTGATTCACAAACCTAATCAGTTGTAAAGAAAAATGAACAGTCTAATGAGCATTAGTTGCGATCAATAGAGCGAAAAATCGAATTAAAAGTAAGTTAGAGTAAAGAAAATGGCTTCTATCGATTTAGTAATTACATCTTTATGTGCAGTAAATTGCTTTTAACCCTAGGATGCATAAACCGGGCCTCTTAGGCCCGGCAAAACTTTAGTTACTCATAATTTTCTTAAAATGCTTTCAATCAACTTGAGCATATTTAGATATGCTCTAAACAAGTCTTTATTCAACACAGACTTGATTCAAAAACATTCAAGTGTAATTAGAAATCGAAGAAAAAAATTGTTTCCATTAGTACCCCGTATTTACATAATTTGTCAGGCACTGCTGCGCGTGTCTATGCAAGTTAAAACCTGCATTACTGCTGGATGTTTAAAAATAGTTGCAGCTGATTTTTATTCAGTTGGATAGAAGTTGGATTGAGTGAACTTGTGAGATACATATGATAATGGCCTCAAAAAGCTTTGTGAAAAGCGTGAGATTTGGCGACTCCGATTATGAAGAAACACTGTCGAAGTGGGCAGCTGAATATGATGATCTACCTTCTGAAGAAAGTGATGTATCAGAACCAGAAAATGATGACACAGAAGAAACAAATTTCGAATTGAATTCTGACGAATATTGATCCAGCTCTGATCATGGCGATGTTGATGATATTGGTGGGCTTTCAACGAGTGCTTACATTACTCCAAGTGGTCTGAATTGGAGTTTGGAACCTCCAGCAAAAAATAGAACTCAACCACACAACATTATTCGGTGTGCGCCCGGACTAGTGGACTGTTGAATATTTGGTGGTAATACCCTGTTTTCATATGAATCGCTTGATGTAGATGGAACTGCAAAAGCATCAGCACGAACTTAATTCTGATTCGTCAAAAATGTGGCGATCTAGTGGAAAAATTACTGCAGTCTTGAAACCATTGCATACATTGCTTTTGCTAAATGCTCTGGTATAAATTTTTCCCAAAATTTCAGCGGTAGAATATATGTCGAAGGTTTTTCCGAGATTATTGATATGCCATTCATCTAGACTCTGATTATAATATGTTTTTAGCGGACCGAAAACAGTCAAATCTAGAGGCTGTAACTTATGGGACGTATGGGGCGGAAAGGACACCATAACAACCCCATTAGAGGCAGCAGGATTCAGTACTTCAGGATAGAGATGGGATTCATGGTTGTCGAGTACTAGTATATGCCGTTCTTCAACTGACGGTTTTGCATAAGCTACAAAATGCTTCAAGAAAGTAAAGAAAATCTTATCGTTAGACCATCCACTTGGGTTTGCAGCGCCGATTGTACCAAGCGGAGCACCACGAAGCATAAATTCTTTGAAATTTACCCTTGGAAACACCATCATCGGTGGAATTTGATTTCCAATTGCAGTAATAGCGCACAACAATGTAACAAGTTGACTACGTTCAGCGGACGTAACACATCCGATTTGCTTAATTCCTTTTGGAGCAATTATACGGACAGGTGTCTGTACCGTGCTCAATCCTGTTTCGCCCATATTAATAATAATAATAATAATAATAATAGCCTTTTATTTTTTTCCACGATTATAAACAAAGAAATATGTGTATACTACATCAAATGAGATCTACATACCGTTAGAAAAAAACCAGGCGGAGTTCAGGTTACTACAGATTGTAGCGCCTGCTCTTCCACTCAACCTGACTATCCTAAAACTAACCTAATTAGTAAGAGAGGTCATGCTGGATCTTTTTCTAAATATGCAGCGCCTTAACTTACACAAAAAAGACAACCACATACCTGTGCTATCAACTGTTGAAGTAAAAGACTATTGCCGCATGTATAAAAAGGACGAATATTTTTTTTTAAATATGTGTATCGATGGGCTTGATTTTACGACGGAAGGTATTGAGTTATATATATTCGTAATTTGATAGCTGAAACACCTTTTAAACTGTTCAAACGATTCAAAACATATTCGTTCTGGAAGAATAGAGCCATATCTCTCATGAACTTCTGAAATATTGTTGAAATACTGGTCGATGTTGAATTTATTGAAGCTCGTAGATCGTGATAAGCTAGTAGCCTCAGGCTTTCTAATGGTCAGTTTGTTTTGGTGCCGTTTCATGAATAATCTCATCCATTCCTCCCCTGCAATTTTGTTGTCACTCCATTTAGTAGGAATAGTTTTATTATTGCTCATTGCAAATTTATAAGCTAATTCTCTGATGCCTTTTTTTGTAAGTCCATATTGTATGCGAGCTATTTTGTCAATGTAGTTCACAAGTAGTTCTTCTTCTTGAAGGCTAAATACTAATTTGTTTGCAAGATTTGATCTGTAGACGAATCTCTCATCTTGGTTTTAACTTAAATGTTTGCAAATGACGCACCAAAGTTGCAAGTGTAACACCATAAACACAACAAGCTTCACGTAATGATATTTTTTGATCCCCTGTGGCGGTTACGGCGTCAATGGCTTTTCCCAAAGCTTCTTTATTTACCGCTTGCCGGTAATTCCCCGTTTTACTTCTAGGCATCTTGTTCGTCCTATAAACAATGTAAGTATAACAAATAAGTAAATACAAAGGACATGTAATAGAAATGAAAAGACGATTGCTATTTTAAGACACAAGATGCTTGTCTGTTCCAAGGTACACGATAATATTTACGTTTCAAAAACTTCCACTGTCTCAGGTGACGATACTATATTCAAAAATTAATAAGCAATATTACTTACCAATAATAGAAGTACTCTGGCTACAGATTGGAATTTTGCAGTTTATAAACTAAATCAGTACCAATACGAAAACTAAAAGTATAAATCACTACTTTCGATGCATACAATTTTCAAACTCGTTTTATTTGTAAACACAAATGATAGCGGAAAAATGTTTAGGTTCACAGTGGTGCATATACAAACTACTTGCACATATTTTTGTTATATTCCGCTAGTCTGTGCGACTTACTAGAATCTACGAAATGTTCCAAGGTACACTATGCTCAAGGTACAACAGTTACTTCAATAACTTTGTTCTGACTGCACGTGATTTTATAAATGTCTATATTTTATTATTTGAGTATCCTAAGGTTAAAAAAACTTTGTTCTAATAATTGGATAGAATATACATACATATGTATGTATACGTAAAATAATATGCAGCATACAAAATACTTTGGCTGCCCCTTTTTTCTTATTCCGAATTTCTATAGCAAGTTGTGCTGAAACGCAAGTTTGTGCCAGGAACGAAAGCGACTACCATCCGAATTTTACAACGTTCACCTGGGCAATTTCACATGGCTTTTGTTAAAAAGTTGCAGTTGCACCGTCATGACTTGCAGTCTCCGGAGACTCATACGTTTTTACCGGTACCTGTTCGCTACAATATCGATTTTGAAAAATCAATATGCACAAATGGAGTTTGTTATATGTAAACACATTAAAGCGTATCCAACAGCGATCAAGATTTGATGTATGTCCTGCTGTAATGTTTACAGTAGTCCATAGTTGCATTATCGTCGGTGTTGTATTCTGGAATATGCATACAATAGATATATACAATATAATGTTTTTCTTAAAATATCCGGCAAACTATTTTTATTAAAAGTAGAGCTTCATTGCAGAGAAAGGTTAACACAAGTGAAAATAACAATGAAAAAATATATTACGGTTTTTACTGAAAGTATTTATAATAATGTTAAGTTACAACAGCGAAATTTCTATAGGTTCACTTAAAGGAAATAGTTAAACAAAATAAATACATTCTATTTTTTGAATTTTTGATAACCTTAGTAATTAGTGTTGGATCCTTTATTCAACACAATTCAAAAAATCTGGTTCTTTATACTCTCAATTAATTTCGTGAATGTTGAAGCAGGAATCTCATTCCTACATCTCGTTATCGCAGATTTCAGTTCTTTAATGTTTTCATCTTGGTGATTATTGGCATATACCTCCCTAGCCACTATTCCCCAAAGATTTTCAATTGGGTTCAAGTCGGGTGAGCGAGCAGGTCATTCCATTAATTTGATTTCTTTTTGTTGAAACCACTCCTTGGATCGTCTGGAAGAATGGGTAGCTGCTTTGTCTTGCTGAAATATCCAGTCTTGCAAAGGCATTTGTTCTCCAAAATCTATTAGAACCGTTTCTAGAAGTTCTATATAAGACTCAGAATTCATTCGTGTCGGAATAAATCATATAGGAGTTTTATTGTTATGGGTAAAAGCCACCCAAACCATTGCACTACCGCGCCACCAAAGTTTCCACTCATGGCAACTTCAGTATTCTTCCGAAAATCGTGTCAATAGTATTTAAAGCCACCGGGTCCGTCGAAATTAAATTTCTTTTCGTCGGAAAATATGACGTTCTTCCATTCATTATCCCAGCTCATTTGATTTTGTGCAAATGTCAGCCTTGGTTGTTTGTGAGTCTTCTTTAAGGGTGGTTTTGAGACCTTTTTCTGCCACCTAAAGCGTTTACTACCGGATAAAATTTGTTGTACACGTTCCTTACTTACTGGCAAATTTAAATCACATTTGATTTGTTGTGGGGTTACATTACCAGAAGAGGCTAACCGAAATATCGATGAATACTGTCTTCGCGTAAGTTTTTAATTAGTTCCTTTAGGACGATATTTGCCGTAGGAATTACCTAAACTTATAAAATTATTGATGAGGTCATGGGATCGCCCCAATTTCTGGGCTATTGCTTGGTTTGAACACACCATCTCTTTATACCAACTTATGTTTGTGTTTTCATCCTCGGTTAGCAGTTTACCTCTTGGCATTGTTATACTACAAATATCTATACTTCAATATTATACAGGGTGCGGCAGAACGGATTTTACACTTTAAACGTTTTCTTAAAGAGAAACAATATACGTCACAGCAACGTTTTCGTTTTCAATAAAAATGTGACCTTTGGAAATTTTGTTTCATTGGTTGACAGTTGCAGTGGACAGCGCCTCAACCTGTCTTTTGTGTGGAAGAATTTTTAATAAGTATTAAATTCGATTACTGCCGTGCAAAGGAGGTTTAGGACACAATTTAATGTAAAAGAAAGTCTTTCACTAAAAAATAGAGAAACGCAGGTTCAATTCGAAACATAAAACCAACCGGTCGGCCACTATCTGTGCATAATGCGGATAATCAAGAAAGAATTAGACAAGCAATTATTGTGAGCCCTAAAAGATCAATCACAAAACAAGCTTTGGCCGTCCATATGTCAGATCTTCAGGAATTAAACGCGAATAATAAAGGTAGACAACTCGAATTTTGCCTAACTTTCTTTGCATTGCGAAATAACGCAGTTGGTACTGAACACCGATTTTTTATGAGCGACGAGGCCCATTTTTATTTAAACGGTTTAGTTAATAAACAAAACTGTTGTTTCTGGGCACGTGAACACCCTAGAGAACTCCATGAATGGCCTTTGCATTCTCGTAAAGTTGCAATATGGTGTGTCATTTCAGCTGCAAGAATAATCGGTCCCTACTTCTTTGAAGGAACTGGCACCACCGTAACAGTTAATTCGGAACGTTATGGTGAAACGTTACGATTTCTTTTCTTTCACAAATTCAAGATATAGAGTTTTGGTTCCAACAGGATGGCGCAACTTGTCAGATGACAAGAAACAATACGGAGTTCTTGAATCGGTTTTTTCCAGAGCGATTAATTTCAATCAGAGGGACCATAAGTTGGCCTCCTAAGTCACCCGACTTAACCGTGCCAGATTATTTTCTTTGGGACTTTTTAAAGCATAGGATCTATTGTAACAAGCCCCGAAATTTAGGAGGGTTGAAAAGGAACATTAGAACTGAAATTCGCGCAATTTCCCACATATGCTTAGGATCGTGATGGATAATTTTGTTAGTCAATTAGATGAGTGCATTGAGGTACAAGGAGGGCATTTACGGCACTCTATTTTTAAATCATAAATTTCTAAATATTATACTTTAAAAGTGTTCAGTTGATTTTGTTAATCTTAATATAAATAAAAGTTTGTAGCAAAATTAAAATTTAAATCCTTTCTGCCGCAACCTGTATATATTTTGTAATGAATAAACTTTTTAAAGTGGTCGGAAGCGTTTTTGCATTGCCAGGTACATTTTTTAATCTTTCACAACACCTGCTTCACAGCAATGAAGCAATATCTTATTTATGAATACTCTTCGGAAATATACAGCGGAGTTAAAGATGTATTATCGACTGCAACGTGTTCAACAGTAGTTCAAACCGTTCAAAGTTAATTAGTCGAAGAAATAAATGAGTCTGTAATTACATATGTAGGTGATTAAACCACCGAAAGCTATAAAAAGATAATTTTTCACTTCATTCAATTCTTATAATCGTTTCAGTCGTCAGAAATCCGTTTCTTGTGATGAATGTAGTTTGTATAATTAATATTCTCACATGCAGGGAAAGTTTTCTGGTAATACTAGGATTACACGATCATAAAATTTTTGGTTCCTCTGACAAGAAACTAATCCAATACATTTTTGCCAATAAAAGTTTGTGCCTAATCTGTACCAGTTTCTAGTCTTGCCTGAAGTCTCACATTACCATGATGGAACACGCTACTTCTTCTTCTAATCAATTTTGTTCTTTTCTGATTCACATAAATCTATGTTTTCACTGTAATTCGACAGCGTCAACTAGTCTTCCACGCCGTGGTATATCTCCAACAACAAAATTGCTAGCGTGAAATTTAGCAATCTGGTATTAGATACTTTCTATTTAGCACTGATCAATGAACAAAACTGGTTTCAGTATG